>VWZI01008841.1:111094-159327 GCA_013396835.1 Psilopogon haemacephalus | reverse complement strand
TGGGCTTTTGGTATAGCATCAGTAGAAACTGAGGATGATAAACTGGAATTGTCCGNGTATAGCATCAGTAGAAACTGAGGATGATAAACTGGAATTGTCCGTTAGACCCGAACTTTCAGATGAATCTACAGTTGTGGGACATCATAATATAGAGGATCTTAAACTGCTAATTACTACTGAAACTGTGCATTGCAGACAGTACAGAACTAACCGTGCCTCTTTGTTGCCCATTCATCAGCTGATTTGTCAACTAGAAAGTCAGAAGGTCATCGAGAAAGCTCATTCACCTTTCAACAGGCCAGTCCCAATGGCAACTGGAGACTGACAATTGACTTTTGTGCCCTCAACGAGGATACTCCACCCATGAGTGCAGTAGTACCAGACATGCTGGAACTCCAGTACGAGCTGGAATCAAAGGAAGCCAAATGATATGCTACCATAGACATTGCTAATGCCCAATGTGGGGCGTCAATTAAAAAATTGTAATGGGTTTGCAGTTACCTGCCCCCCAACCTTTATAAACCCTGGCTAAAACTCAGAAAAAAAAACACTGGAAGTTAATAAATGAAGCTTTATATTTACAGCTATGCAAATATACAAGCAAATATTTACAAGATATAACAGATATTTACAGATATATACAGTGAAAATGTAATACAGACACCACACCCCTCCCGGAGACCAAAATCCCCAAGAGAGGGTAATCGAACTCCCCCCTACCACCTTTCCCCCGTTCCCCAGCCTTATCTCACCACTTGTTGATGCTGAAGATAAGCTGAAGATCAGTCAGAGATTAGTAATAGTAGAAGTTAGTAGTTTTAGTGATTTTACTCTGAATTTAGCCACCAAGACCAAGAGACAAAGGAGAGAGCGGCCGGAGCCAGCACAGACAGAAGCAGACTGTTAATCTGGATGTTTTGAGAACAGCTCTTTAAACAACATTTTTTTCCTTTCTCAGTGAAACTTGGTAAAGTGACACAATGTGTTTAACTCTCTCCATCCCTGTCTACTTCACCCAGAGTTTTAATGAGAATTATCTATCTAATCTAAACAACAACATGTTTACAATAATGAATATTTACAAATTCCGTTAGTTCCACATGTATCTTGGATGTAGGTGATTCAAAAGCTCAGAAAACAGGACTTCCAGGTGACATTGGGTTCGTGCTCAGGTGTATTGTAGATTCTGTTGTGATGGACGCCAGATGAAACCTAGAACAAAAAACTCTTAAAACAACTTTTTTTTTCCTTTCTCAGTGAAATCTGGTGAAGTGACACAATGTGTTTAACTTTCTCTCAGCCAATAGTCTAATTTCTCACTCAAATTCTCCAATTAGCTCAAACCAACACAATGCCATCACCCAATGTCTCCCAATCAGGCCCCAGGTGGGCTGGATTCACTGTGACCTGTGTCCTTGAAGGCCATGGCCCACAGGGTACACACACATAGTTACCGAATAAGGAACCCTCTGGACAGCTGAAAGGAAAAGGGAGAAAAGAACACGACTTTACCTTGCTGCTTACTTTTAAAGTATTTGCAGGATTGTGGGATTGAATAACATAATTATGTCATCTGGGGGTGACTAGTTTGTCCCCTGGGATGGATCTTGGTCTCTGTAGGTTTTTTTGGGAAATCTGTGATAACCTGGAACCCTTCAAACCATGACAATAATCCTACATGACTCACAGCCATTTTCAATAAGGACATGGGACCCATGTAAATATTGTATCATATCTGGCCATCCCCTACACCTCAGTCATAATGAGGCCTATATTCAGCCTACTGAATGTAGTCCTAGGTGTCTTAAGAATGAGCTGAATGATTCTTTAGGCTCCTCGAACTGTCCTGGACAGAGTGTCACTGGGTATACATGTAGCTTAGGCACTTCATTGACATTTAGACATGTGTGTCTGTGTCTGTCTGTCTGTTTGTCTATCTATATATCTATCTAGATATCATCTATTTTTTTTTTCTAGGATTGAATACTGTCCCACATAAATCCAAGTGTCTGAATTCCTTGTTTCAATCCTATCTAGTGATGGAGGATTTTCATTTCCTTCTAATGCTATCTTTGTACTGAAGACTCAGTCCAGATATCCACAGTATCCATTGTCACTGAAGATGGTTTAAGGCATTTCACATGGCCTGCTTGTGAAGTTGAATAGACTAGAGATCCTTCATCATATTTGTAATGTGTTTCAATTGTTTTTGGGCACTTCAGTTTGGGCAACTAATTTGTGCCCGCATGACTGTGAAAAAAAATGCTTAGACATTTGTCTGACCCACAATATCCTGTGATAGGAAGAGAAAATACCTTTTAATATAAAGACTAGCAGATAAAGAAGAAAGACTGCCTTTTTAAGGTATGGAACAAATTAACTTGAATTGTTTCATAGTTCATACACAGCTATGTTTTTGGTAAGAGATTCACACAATTTTACATAAAAAGGTACAGGGACTTTGAAGTTAGTATTTGTAATGCAAAGTATACCTGAGCAGAAGTATCAGTGCACGTATAATACATATTCTTGATTTTTTAAATTCATAACATTTTTTTAGGTTCTTTCCAACAAAACTATATTGTTTGTGAGTTCCTCAATTTAATTCCTCATCATGTACAATATTTGTACTTCAGAAGCTTAGAGAATCAGGGAGTTCTTTCTAAGTCACTAGCAGCAGCCACCAGGCAAAACGTTATATAATTAAGTTTGGCATCTGGAACAGATTTTACCTGAATCAAAGCATGTTCAGAAAACATACTTGTGTAAGACTCATCTCTCTTTTTTTTTCTGTTGTTTTGTTGGGGTTTTTTTACCTTACCTTTTCAGAGCATGATGAGGAGTGCTAAATCTGTGAACAGTGTTATTCATGAAGTAGAAAAAGGGACACAAAAGTTAAACCACAATTCTAGGTGAGAAGGAGACCTTCATTTATAACTGCAGGTCAAGTTATATAGTTTTGAGTTCAACAGGGAAAGAAGATTAAAAAAAAAAAAAAGGAGGTGGGGGGATGGGGAGCGTGGAGAAAGAAGGCTTTGCTGGGATCCAGAGATCATCCATTGTAAACACCTGGGTGTGGTGGGTTAAATTTACCCCAAAATAAATAATCAGACTAGCTCAGAATGTTTGGAAGCAAAATGAAATTATAAACCAATGTAAAAAAAGAAAAATGGCTCCTTTAAGCTATCATAATATGCACTTCCAATGGCTTTGGGGATATTCTGTGCTAACCGGGCCCTATTCATAGGGCTGATAGAATACTCGGTTAATAAGATATTCTGTACCTTATACAGAATTTAGAGAGAGCTGTCCTTGTTTGGTTTGGCAGCTGAGGCAAAGCAGCATTTCAAGTTCAAATCCAAGTAATTAATACTTCATATTTCTCACACTCTATGGAATAGAGACTGCAAATAACTAGTAAATGAAAAAAAGGGAACCACAAAACTAGCCATATGCAATTTCAGTATTGCATATAGCCAGGGGATATCATGTTGAAACTTAGCAAAATTATATTAGAAGTTTATTAATCTGTAAAGTGTTATATAATCTTAGGTAACACGAAAAAGTTTTCATTTCAATATGACATATGAAGTTGAGCACAACAGAAACCTTCAAGTTGTTGCTTATAATCATAGAATAAATCAAGGAATGTTTTAGGTTGGAAGAGACCTCCAAGATCATCCAGTTCCAACCCCTGCCATAGGGAGGGACACCTCCCACTAGACCACGATGCTCAAGACCTCATACAGCCTGGCCTTGAACAACTCCAGGGAAGGAGTAGCCACAACCTCCCTGGGCAACCTGTTCCAGTGTCTCAGCACACTCACTGTGAAGAACTTCTTCCTAACATCCTGTTTAAATCTCCTCTCTGCCACTTTAAACCCATTATCCCTCATCCTGTCATTACAAGACTTTGTGAATAGTCCCTCCCCAGCCCTTCTGTAGGCCCCCCTCAGATACTGGAGGGCTACTATAAGGTCTCCTCGAAGCCTTCTCTTCTCTAGGCTGAAAAGCCCCAATTCTCTCAGCCTGTCCTCATAGCGGAGGTGCTCCAGCCCTCTGATCATCTTCATGGCCCTCCTCTGGACTCTCTCCAACAGTTCCATGTCCTTCTTGTGCTGGGGGCTCCAGAACTGCACACAGTACTCCAGGTGGGGTCTGACACGAGCAGAGTAAAGGAGGAGAATCACCTCCCTTGCCCTGCTGGCCATGCTTCTCTTAATGCAGCCCAGGACATGGTTGGCTTTCTGGGCCACGTGTGCACACTGTTGGCTCATGTTGAGCTTCTCATCCACCCAGGAGCAGCTGGAGGAAGGTAGGTAGGTTTTTTCCATGTCCCTGCAAAACGGAGAATGATACAAGTCATTCTGTTAGTGAACAACCTAGCAATCATGTAAAACATTCACAGAAAAGCAGTCTGAGTCATTGAAAGTATTTGACACCCTGAATGAAGTCCTACCTCCCTTTCTAGGTAAAGGAATTTGTTGTTGATCAATGGCAAATCTAAGTTCATTAGATATAACTTCCTCTATACAAATTTTATGATAGACAACTCTAACATTCTTAACCTTTCAAATTATAGCAGAGCAAAGAAGAAGAAAGGAACAAAAATCTCTGAGAATAGAAAACTAGTCAAAACAGTTTTAAAGCTTTGTTGTAAGTTTAGTGTAGTTACTTCGAAGACCATAAAAGAAGAAGGTGTTCCTAGACCAAAATTTAGAAATAATTCTGAAAATGTAGATAAGCTTGTCTTAGGTGAGCAAAAGAAACAAAGAAGTTTAAGTGCTAAAGTGAGGGGATAAATAGATCAGGACATGAGGAGAAATAAGCAATATTTTATTAATGAATAAAAGAGGATAAAAGTCACCAATAATTCTTAATAATCATTCTTTCTTAGCAGACATAAACTAAGTAAAGTCAAAAGTCCCAAAGTATCTCACTGAATTTTAACACTTATTTTTAGAATATTTTATAATATTTAGGTTTCTGTAAATGTATGCATTGTGTGACAACAACAAGGTTTCAGTTGTGAAAGTGATACTCTTGAAGCTCAAGACATCTATTTGGACATAGAATAAAACTTGTGCCACTTTGTATATTTGCCACTTTGAAATCCTCCTGAATCAGACACCTAAAACTTATATTTGTTGGAAAAGCTTGTGTTTAAATGCAATAAATCTTTAAATGCAGTAAATCTTTGCTGATAAACAGTCTTGTTTACAAAAAAACCTAATAAGTTAAACTTATATATATGCAATTTTTATATGATTCTTGCCTGTGATTTCAACTTTCCTATACCAAAAACCACTCATGAGAACTTGTTATATCATGAGCTACAACCTACACCCATCAGGATGAACTTAACTATAATCAAGCAACTCCTCTGTCATCTTGATTTAATCAAACTTTCACAACAATCAAAAGAAACTGGGTGAAGAACCCTCATCATAGTCCATTTTGATGTTGAAGAAATACATCAAGCACTAGAAAGAGTCAAGAAGAACAGAAAACACCAGTGGCCAGAAGCCCTGTTTGCATGGTTTCAGACAGCAGCTGAAAAGATGGCCCAGATATTACATCCCATTGCGATCCTTGTTATTATTGTTATACTATGCTTCCTGTTAATCATTGTTCTGTGCATTAGTATGTGGAGTGTTATTAAGCAAGGTATGCTACTTCCAAAATGTCCTCAAATTGTATCTGTACTACAGTATATCTACTTAGAGAGATCAAGAGATGATCATGCTGCCATTCTATGAATGGATAAGTAGACTTTAGTCACAGGGTGGCTTTCCTTGTATTCATGGTGCAACTTCCCTCCCAGAGCCACACAGCAACCCACTGGCAGCATGAAGAAATGTTAAGGCACTCCCCTGGTACCTAGCTCCCGCCTCCTGGAAGACAATAAGGACAATTGTCTGCTGTGACAGGCCAAAATGCTGAGGCAGATCCTTGGCATACCTGTCTACTAATCTTTTCAAATGACAGAACTGATGTCTAATAAAATACTTAGAGAAATGTACACCTGTACCTGGTCATCCTACTGGCATTAAGTATAATAACTCATTATACTGAATTATCTTGGATTATATCTTTGAAATTCTGGATAATATGAAGGATCTTTTCCTTTTTTACTGTCTTATATATCAGAAACATCATAAACATGACGTTAAGGGAGAGAAAAAAAATATAATTTGAAGGAGACTTGAGAGAGCAGCATTGTTTTATACAGAAGCTAAATAAGACTGAAGCTGCCTGAGGCTCTTTGCTTAGTTTCAATCAGATTCCTTGAAGCAAACTAACTACAGAGTCATATATATTCTAGGTACCTAACTTTGCGCTTCATTTGCCATGGTTAGATGGTATTCAAAGGGAAAAAAATACAGGTTAAAAAATGGTTTTAATTTGATTTCAGAGAAGAATTTTCAGATTTTCTATTATTTGTGGCATACTATTTCATTTAAAGACTCACGTTTTCCCTGAGATTCTCATATTCCTATTTATATCTCTTTCTACAAGAGACTGGATTTTACCTCTGATACATCAGACTGTAGTGGTAGGCCTGATAGGCCAAAATACATGTCTTGGCTTGCCCAGACATTTTTCTGCTTTCCCTGTCTCTGTTTTGGGGAGAAGCAATCATGGGAAAGAGGACAAAAAAAACAGAGCCATGGACTCTAAGGATCCTGACTTGCTCAGACTTGTTTTGTTCCTGATTACATCCTGTGGTAAACATGTATTGTACATGCCTCATGCAAGGCCTATGTTTTTCCCAAATTTGGGTAAAGGAAGCCTATGGCTTCACCCAATATGGTCAAGCTTGGCTAACTGCCATTCTGATTGGCTAGTCTATGTCCAAAGGCCCATTAGTCTCAGGCTACATTGATAAAAAGAGATGAACAGGTAACACAATGTGCTCTGCTGTTGTACTCATGTTTTCTTGATTGCTGCTGGCAGTATTCTGCCTAACTGCCTTATTGCATGCTGAATTGCCTGGCAACTGCCTGCCTCAAGTTTACCAGGAACCAGCTCTAAAAGCCTCCATGTGATCAGCCTGCATAGCCAGCATGACATCCATGCCGAGACTACACATCACAAGGCATCCTGCCTACACCTGAAAGTCTCCTGCCAAGATGGGAAGACCTGAAGGTACACAGATAGTCCAGAGAAATCAGGACCAGGTCAGAGATTGTCTGCCCCTTTTCCCCAGCAGCCTATGAAGCCTGGGAAGAATTTGGAGTCTCAGTGGCCAACAAGACATTGACAGAATTCTCTGAAAGCGTTTGGGTACTGTCTTAAGCTGTAGCTAGCCCTGTGAATTGGGAAATAATACTTTGTGAGTAAACAGTTAAAACCTCTTGTAATTCACCTAGCCTTCTGCCATAAGCAGAAAGGAGCTTTCTTGAGCCCATCTAATGGGACAGCAGTACAATTGACACAAGAACATTCTCTTCCAGATCAATGGGGTTTAAATGTTTATATATTGCTAGTTATTTGTTGTAGATCCAGTTATTCCTTTGTATAATGTTTCAATGACCATTGCAGGAGAAACTGATTGTTATTAAAATTAGTGGTTGGGGTGATGAGAATCCTGAATACCAAAATTAATAAACTATTAATTCTGAAAAAACTAATATCTTGTATCAATTAATTACCCCTGTATCACAGACTGACCTGACAAGACAGTCAAAAATTCAAGAATTCATCAACAGCAGAAAGTCCTATTAGTCTGAAGTGATCAGAAGGGAACTTTATATAGTATACTGTGCAGATGCACCAAATTTTCTCAGCTTCATGTGAAGCTGCAGTGTTCATCACAGGATCACAGGATGTCAGGGGTTGGAAGGATCCCAAAGAGATCATTGAGTCCAACCCTCCTGCCAGAGCAAGACCACACAATCTATCTCAGTTCACAGAGGAATGCATCCAGATGGGCCTTAAAAGTCTCCAGAGAAGGAGACTCCACAGCCTCTCTGGGGAGCCTGTTCCAGTGTTCTGTGACACTTACAGTAAAGAAATTCCCACTTGTGTTGAGGTGGAACCTCTCGTACTGCAGCTTACATCCACTGATCCTTGTCCTATCACAGGGAGCAAGTGAGAAGAGCCTGCCATGCCCCTCCTGACCAGCCCTCAGATGTTTATAAACATTTATTAAATCCCCTCTCAGTCTTCTCTTCTTCAGACTAAAAAGCCCCAAGTCCCTCAACCTCTCCTCATAAGGCATGTGTTCCAGTTCCCTAATCACTTAATCATCCTTGTAGCCCTCCACTGGACCCTCTCCATCAGATCCCTGCACTCTTCAACTGGGTAGCCCAAAACTGAATGCAGTATTCAAGATGAGGTCTCATCAGGGCAGAGTAGAGCAGGGGGAGAACCTCTCTTGATCTGCTGGACACACTCTTCTTAATATGCCCCAGGATCTCATTAACCTTCTTGGCCACGAGGGCACATTGCTGTCCCATGGGTAATTGGTTATCCACCAGGACTCCCAGGTCCTTCTTCACAGGGCTGCTCTCCAGCAGATCACCTCCCAACCTGTACTGGTTCATTTTATTATTCCTTCATAGGTGAGAGACTCTTCATTTATCCTTGTTGAACCTCATTTGGTTCCTCTTTGCCCAGCTCTTCAGTTTGTCCAGGTCTTGCTGGATCGCCACACAGCCTTCAGCTGTATCAGCCAAGCCTCCCAGTTTGGTGTCATCAGCAAACTCTGTGCCCTCAACAATGTCATTGATGAAGATGTTGAACAGGACTGGACCCAGGACTGATTCCTGGGGGACTTCACTGGTTACAGCTCTACAGCTAGACCTGGCACCATTGATCACCATTCTTTGAACTTTATCTTGTAATCAGTTCCTAATCCACCTCACTGTATGCTCTTCCATCTCACACTTTCTGAGCTTGCTTACTACAATATCACAGGGGATGGTGTCAAAGGCCTTGCTGAGGTCAAGATAGACTACCTCCACTGGTCTCCTTGAATCTACCCATTCAGATATGTTCATGATTTGGATATTATTAATCTGTTATGAATGATTAATAATATTTTATATTAATATTACTTTTATTATTACTATCTTTTAAAATTGGAAAAATTCCCTGAGATTCTTCGGATGTTTGGTTGACAGAAAGCAATTACACAAAAGGTATTTATATACAACTAATTAAAGAGTTTAAACAGCTTAAACAGTCAGAACTTGGAAAGTAGGAACCTGGTAACAGTGAAAAAAATCTATTTTTCCCTATGGAGTCCTAGCATGTACTCACTGATATGATAGATATAAAATTTCCCACTAGAGGAGGAGGAAAGATTTGCCTTGCTGCTAGGCTGCTGGTGCAAGGTGCATAACATGCTTGCAAACATGGTCACCATGAAAGAGCTGTGAACAGACCTCTGTTCCCAGTGGAAGGCAGCAGGAAAAGGAGACAACAGCTCTAAATCACCCCCTTAAATACGCTATTTTGAAAGTGAAACTAGCCAATAGGCTCTAGCACCCTTTTTTGGCCAATGAATTCAAAGTCCTATGCCTAGGTGTCCACCCAGGCACTTTAGATGCAGCACAAGACACCTGGCTTGGTTAGGTGATAAGTACCCAGCCCTTGGGACTTTATTGAGGCCAAGCCCTTCATTGTTCTGCTCACACCCATCAACTCCTGGACCTGCAACAGGAGTTAGGAGAGCAGGGGTTTGAACTAATCTGGCAGGATTTACGCAATACCAGGACAATGTACCACAATAACCATGTGAATGTACACAAGACTGCACAAGAATATGCTGACTAAAATAATGTTTTCCAATTTTAGAAGGTCCTTGAAAATCTTAGTCAAGTTGAAAGCCAGTAGTGAAAACATTTTTTTCTCTTGTACAGACAAGTACTCCACCTTCCAGCTCAGAAAATTCTAGTTTTGTTTCATCCTCTGTTCAATCCTTCTTTGTAACAGCTTACTGAAATTTAATTTTTTAATTACAGAATACATACTAAATATTTTTTCATGTAAGACTACAACTTAGTCTTTTAACTAAATCTCAGGAGAAACACAGAATGGTTGAGGTTAGAATGGAACATTGGGCATCATCTAATCCATCCCTCCAATAACAGGTACACCTAGATCAGGTTGCACAGGTGTATGTACAGGCAGATGAGGAAAAAGAACTAAAACCAGAAAATAAGCAGTCCTTACCAAGAAAAAAAAATTTAAGAGCATATTATTCATACTGCAAACTGTTGTCATCTATATTGAGTTCAGTTAGTAAACTAGATTTATGCTAGAAGAGATTTAAATTATAAAATATTGTTTAGTAGCAAATGATGCTCTCAGACTCTCATGAGAACTCAAATATTGTGGAGGAATTATCACTCTCTACAACTACCTGAAAGGAGGTTATAGTGAGGTGGGTATTGGTCTCTTCTCCCTAATAGTAAATGATAGGATGAGAAGAAATGGTCTCAAGTTGTGCCATGGGAAGTTTATACTGGATATTAAAAGAAAGTTCCTCAAAGGACCATCAAACACCGGAATAAACTCCACAGGGAACTGAATAAATGCCCATCCCTGGAGTTGTTTAAAATACTTTTATAGATTTAGACAATGACTGGACTCAATCGTCTTAAAGGTTATTTCCAACTGAAATGATTCCTTGATTCAATGATTCTGTTTTGTTTTGCTTTATTTTCTGTGTTGGTGACAGGGTGGGAAAGTTTTTGTCTGTTTAAGACACTCCTAATGTAAACTGATTCCTGAAAATAGGAATCAGAAGGCAGAGTACTTCTTTCAGTTAGTCTAGTAATAATCATTGTACAGACTGTTTCAGGTTGGGAACTATAGGGTTAAAAATTTTCTAGGGACTACAAAATATTTGTTATTCAATCCCGTAATTCTGCTATCTCTTTATAAACTCAAGGCGAGGCCAGCTCACTCCCCTTTCCTCCTCTCCCAGCCATGTCTGATCAGGAGCTGTGTTATTGGAATAAACATGTAAGGAGTAGGCCTGTTTTGGGGCCTCCACAGGCTTTTGTTTTGGCCTATGGATGGCAGCGTCTTTGGCAGGGGGAGGGTTGGAGCACTGGGGATTCTAGATTTAGTTTTGGGTTGGGGGAAATATTCAAGGGGTTTGCTATGGATTCTGTAGGTGCTTTGTGATTTTCTTCCTGTATCTCTCTTTCCAAAATATAATTCTCTTCTGTCTCCAATTAATTTGAGAACTTCATTCTGTCAGCTTCTTTTTTTAAATCATGACACAGAACAATGCTCTTTCTCTCTCATTCTTTGTTCTGAATTATTTGCTACTAGGGGTTTGAAAGGATAGGAGGATCAGGTTCCCAACAAACTTCTTATCCTGTAAAATTTCCAAAAATATTTCCCCCAGAAATTATGTTCATGTTTGAGTTCTGCTAGGCTAGGAAGAAAAACATCCAATGACCAAAAAATGCTGTGGGAAGGACACTGGAAGTATCACTGTAAGTATACATTGCATACCTATAAGCTTTAGAATTACAGAATCACAGACTGTTAGGAATCAGAAGGAACCTTGAAAGATCATCTAGTCCAACCTCCTTATGAGATAGGACCACATATAGCAGGACACAGGAAAGCATCCAGGTGAGCTTTGAATGCCTCCAGTGAAGGAGACTCCACAACCTCTCTGTGCAGCCTGTTCCAATGTTCCGTCATCTTCACAGTGAAAACATCTTTCTGTATATTTGCGTGGAACCTCCTATGCTCCATCTTGCACCAGTTGCCCCTTGTCCTATCATAGGATATCACTGAGAAGCACTTGGCTTCATCTTCCCAACACTCATGCTTCATATTTATAAACATCAATGAGGTCATCTCTTAGTGTCCTCTTCTCCAAACTAGAGAGACCCTGTTCCCTCAGCCTTTATTCATAAAGAAGCCTTTCTCTTAGTGTTTCTTGAAAGACATTTTTTAAAACCTTTGTCAGATCACCTTCATGTGTGATCAGTGTCTGTTGGATGTTACAAAGAAGACAGCTGATGGGAAAATAAATTATTTGACTTGTATCTGTGACTGTGACCTAAGCATACCAAGTCCTGAATGACAGATCTCTCAACCACTGATCATTGATGTCACTGCATATCTGTCTTCTCACTTTCATTTTTCATTTAAGATCTTCTGTGTTTAGAGGCGTATAATTACATTTCAGATCATGATTAAAGAGCTGTCTTCTCTTTGTACTCATGACACTGTGTTTATCATGATTAAAAAATAGCTTTGATATAATAAAAGGTTACTGTAAATAAGCCCTTTTGGTATTCCTCAATTTCTCCAAATACCAGCAAACAGGCAGATACTGAGTTTCTACCACCTTCCATTTATTTGAAAGTAGTAATAAGACACTTCAGCGGGTTGCTAGTCTAGACTTAGTGAGAAGTTTCATGCCAAAAGCAACAGCAGAAATGCCAAAAAACCCCACATTTGTTCTGCAAGTAACTGGACTGATTTCTGGTGTCAATTCTTCACCTGGATGGACTTCAAGGTCACTCAGAGGACTTCATTGCAAGTAAGAGGCAATGACTAAATATAACTTACTTGGTAGAATGTTTTTTACTTCAAAAAGAGCAGGAAGAAGGGCACAAGACACCACAGGCCAGCCAGCCTCACCCCCATCTCTGGAAAGGTAATGGAACAACTCATTCTGCAGGTAATTTCTTAAGTGCATGAAGGAAAAGGAGATTATTATGAAGAGGCAATATGGATTCACAAAGGGGAAATCATTGGCTAATTTGATAACGTTCTAGGATGGTGCAATCAGCTGCAGATGGTGTAACTATCCTTATCCTCCAGCCTAGAGGGCTGAATATACAGTGAGCAACTGGTCCTGCTGCTAAAGACAGACAAAGAAGGTGTTAAATGCCTCAGCCTTCTCTTCATCCTTGACCTCTATGTTTCCCCTTGCATCAGCTAAAGGTTAGAGATTCATCTGAGCCCTCTTTTTGTTGCTAACATATTTGTAGAAGTATTTCTCATTTCTCCTTGTCTTTAACAGATGGAACCAGATTAATTTCTAAATGGGCTTTCACCATTTTAATTTTCTTCTTGCATAAACTCACAAACACTGCATGGGGTTCCTGAGTAACTCGTCTTTTCTTCTAATAACTGAAAACTCTGGTTTTTTTAATCCCTGACTTGCAGCCAAATCCTCAGTTGACCCAGGCCACTCTGTCCCCACCAACTGAATCAACNGAAGCTCTGTAATGCTGGCTCTGTCTCAGGCTGTCACTGAATCATTGAGGCTGGAAAAGAGCTTTTCCATAGGTTGAGGGTCTTTGAGGTCCCTTTCAACCTAAATCATTCTGTGATTCGATGATTGCACAAATGGTATTATTTTGGAAAGAAAGTGAATATATTAATTTCAAGATACATCATAAATATGGCCCAGACAGCCAACCATGTCCTGGGCCAACCATGGCCAGCATGCCTTTACTCTGCTCTCCTCAGACCCCACCTGGAGTACTGTGTGCAGTTCTGGAGCCCCCAGCACAAGAAGGACATGGAACTGCTGGAGAGGGTCCAGAGGAGGGCCACAAAGATGATCAGAGGGCTGGAGCATCTCTGCTATGAGGACAGGCTGAGAGAGTTGGGGCTTTTCAGCCTGGAGAAGAGAAGGCTTCAGGGAGACCTTATAGCAGCCTACCAGTATCTGAGGGGGGCCTACAGGAGGGCTGTGGAGGGGCTGTTCACAAGGTCTTGTAATGACAGGATGAGGGGGAATAGGTTCAATTGGTGGAGGGGAGATTCTTCACAGTGAGGGTGGTGAGGCACTGGAACAGGTTGCCCAGGAAGGTTATGTCTGCTCCCTCCCTGTATGTGTTCAAGGCCAGGCTGTATGAGGTCTTGAGCATCGTGGTCTAATGGGAGGTGTCCCTGCCTGTGGTGGGGGGTTGGAACTGGATGATCTTTGAGGTCTCTTCCAACCTAAACCATTCTATGATTCTATGATCTTTAGGCACATGGCTACAGCATGAACCTGTGCTTTTAAGAATTCCTTCTTGAGGAATGTTCAGCCTTTCTGGATTGTTTTTCAAGGAACTCACTCAAACAGTCTGTAAAACAGAAGCGAGTGTGCCTGCTGGAAGTCCAAGGTGACCGTTCTGCTGAAACTTAGTGGTGGGGCAGGGCACTGGCCCACCAGAGGTTTAAATGAGGTGTGAACTGTGAGTTTGAATGGGGTGCGAACTTTGGCAGGGCACACCCCAGTCCACTGCCCCACAGGAGGTGTGAATGGGGCAGGAANGGCAGTATATATATGGCAGCTGGACAGATTGGAGGAGGACCTTCACTGGGATCTTCACTTGGACCTGCACCGGGAACTGCACTGGGACCTGCACCGGCACCTGCACCGGGACCTGAACATGGACCTGGAGACATGAACCTCGCACGGACTTTGAGCTGGACCTGGAGGAGCATCCCGGCTTCTTGCTGCAGGACCTGCCTCTAACGGTAAACTGCAGCCATTCGTGGGAATACCGCGCAGCACCCTGTCTTTCCCCTGCCTTGCTTTGAGATCGTGGCTTTGTGAAAGCTGTGCCTATAGTTGTCTTGGACTCTGGCAGGCACTGGACCCTGGACACTGCCGTGAAAGAGACAGTATCCCAATCTATAAGTAGGGCAAAGCTGTTTCATGCCCAAACCTTGCCTTTATTTTCTGATTTTTCTGAATTACCTGAAAAGGCATCATTGTGAAGACTTTTCCCGACTGAATTAGAACCCAAACTTAAACTAATTTACACACAGATTGTGGGTGGGGCTTTTGGAAATTATAAAGGCTATGTAATTTATAATTTTTGCCTCTTCAATCGCCCACAATCAATACAAATTTCTTCTCTGAGAATCAAAAACTTTAATTTCTTGAATTCTGTGCCCAAGATGGCTTCCAACCACTACATCATCCATAAGTTCCTCTCTGTTTGTAGCCAGTAGGTTCAGCAGGGCACATTTGCTAGTTGGCTCTCTCATCAGCTGGCCAGAAAGAAAACACTCCAGGAACCTGCAGGACTGTTTCCTCTCTTACTGTGTTGTATTCCTGAAGATTCCTGAAGATGTCAGTTCTAGCATCAGGACTTTCCATTAGAGGCATACAAAAATCATAAACACCAGTTCCATCATTATTTCATTCACACTATGACCAACTATACTGATTTAAGACAGCCCACTCTCACAAGAAAGGCCCACACACACAGACAAGAGGGAAAAAAAAAATGTTGAGCTAAGAAGTGTTTAAAAAAAATGATGTGGTGTACCTTAGTCTGTTTCACAGAAAAGCACAATAAAACCAGGGGTAACAGGAGAAGCCAGAAGTCAGATGACTTCCCTATCACCCTAGCCTGCAGCCAGCTTGGTCAAAAAGCCAGCACTCAGACAATGGAAACTGGATGCAGCAACCTGAATCAGGAAGCCTCTCATTCCAGTCTGAACTACAAGCCCCATGATAATTCGCTGCAGAGAGAACTTTCATTTTAAAGCTTACATAACATCAACATGGTATCACATATTTATCAGAAAATTCAACTGGCTAAACCCATGATATTATCCACCATTTTATACCATATATGTCATACCTAGCAGTAATTAGCATCATACAACACACAGCACTATCCATTGTCATTCAAAATGAGATCACCTTGCAGTACATAACAAAATTCCTAATGCAGATGCTCTGGAGTTCCACCCTGTTCCAGTACAGTCTGGATCAGTCCATGATCAGTCAAAATGTCAGGGATGTATTTCCACCCCTGAGGAAGTTGATTCCAGTGACACCTTCCATCCCTTCATGTGAAAGTAAACTGTGGCCTGCATTTCAGTGCTTGGCTTCCAACACAGTAGTTAGGATTCCCTTGTTACACTCCTCATGGTTTGATGTCATCAGAGTATCTACCTGTGCCTGTATCTACCACAGCTTTATGCCTTTGTGTGTTCAACTTGCCACTCCATTGTATCTGTGCAGTCCAATAAATCTAGTTGTCCCTCTCCTCTATCTGGCTGGAGGCAGGGCCCCTGTAATTCTGATTACCAACATCATTAAACCTCTGAGAGAAATCAATATCTAAATAATGAGCAATGATTCATGGAATAGTTCTTAATGTTTCTGACACAGTTTTTGAGTATCTTGTTTTTTACACACACACACAAAAAAAACCAAAAACCACCAAACCCAAAACCACAGAGCCTGCCAGATGGCAAAATAAAATAAAAAGCAAAATCAACAATAAATTCAGCACATATTAATTATATCTGTATCAATTTCAAATTTATGCCTTCTATCCAAATTTCAAAGGCATGCTGAGCAGGTTGTATCAGCAGTTACAGTCTTGGCATACTATACTGAAACTAAAGCTGCAAAAACTAAATTTAACACAGTAAAGATCTGAGAAGCCAACATGAGCATGAACGAAAACAACAGTGTGGTAAGAAATTGCACTTTAAACTGAGAAACAGATTTCGGTCTCTGTTGGAAGTGAAAAGGGGTGAGACATGGTATGGACCTGAAGAAAAGATGATGATTGCTAACTGGTAGTATGAGTCAACATTTATCTTTCACAGTTGGATACTGAGATGGATTAAGAACTGGAGAAGCCAAGAAATGAGGTAGTGAGGAAACAAAAAAACAAAAAAACAAAAAAACAAAAAAACAAAAAACCAAAAAAACACCAATTAATCTCTACATTCTAAGTCTGGCAAGACTGTAGGAAATAAAATCTTACAGCAAAATGAAAGCTAAGTAACATCTAAAAAATCAGAGAAACCACTGAAAATGAAAAATGAAAGGAGAAACACTATTAACATATCAAGACTATTTTTAAAAAACACTAGAAATAATCAAAACAATACATAAAGTTATGAAAAATCTTCATGGAAATTTGTAAACATAAAATAGGCTGACAAGAAGGAAGCTGGTAAAAGGACTACAACTGTGTTAGAACTGATGTGTCTTAAAAAATCCTCAACATGTTTTATCTTGCCTCAGCACTGAATTTAAGTGAAACATGACCTAGACAACTCCACATTCACAAGGAAACCATAAAGATCTCTAAAAATAAAAAATGCATTGAAGACATTTGAAGAACACATGATGGCTGAAAACAATCCAAGCACAGTGAACACCCTGCAGGTATCTTCTGATTTTTGTCATTGCCAAATTATTAATGATAAAGGACTGAAAAAAACCAAGTATGGGCACAGGGAGCTATGACTTTCTAGCCCAGTGTCATAGTCCAAATAGTCAACTTGTGGTGGTTCATTAGTGTGATCTCAAAGTGCAAAACACAGGCAACCAAGTCAAGGGTGTGTGTGTATTTCAATCAACAGTAAAACTTTATTGTTTGGCAATAAGAGGTAGAGTGAGGGGAGAAAAGGGAAAAGTAAAGAAAAGAGTGAAAAGGGGAAGATGTCTATAGCTACCAACAATGCAAAGGTTCCAGAGTCCAGTCCTGTTGGTCCTTCTGTTCTTTTCTTGTTCTTGTAGCCTTCTTTCTTCTTGTTGCTGTAAAAGGCATCTTCTGATGTTGTCGTTGAGAAAGAGGAGAGAAAGCATGCACTAGAGCTCACCTGTTGCTAGGGAGACATTTTTATATTCAACTTCATACCTGTCAGTGACTGAAGTTCACCTCTCTCAGCCCCTTGTGCCTCCCACTAGTGAGTCTTATATGCATGGTCAAGGAGGAGTGAGCAAGGTGTGGTCTGGGCCTAAGGAGGTGTGCCCAAGGCATGGTCTGCCTTGGAGGTGGGTAGCAAAGTTCATTTGAGTTCATGGTTTCCTTAGCAACACCAAAAACATCAGTCTCTTATGACAGCGGTTCCATTCTTCGTTCCGAGGCAATGGTCTTAGACAGAGGAACTGTCCATCATAGATGGCAGATGCAGACTATTGGTACCAGGCTGGTTTCTTCCTATGGAGTCTTGCATCTGTACCAGATTGCATTGTGTGGGATCAGTAACTTAATCATTACCTTATTAGGGGTAGGCTGCTGCAAACTCTTGCTGTTAGCTTGACTTTCAGTGAAAGTCCTTGAAGGTAAGAGGGTCCCAATTCCTGATAACAATGATGAAATAGATATTGCTCTTTGGACCACTCCTTACACCCAGTATATATGACACTGCCAATGTTAGTAACAAACCATAGCCTTTTTTATAATACCATGAGGCCTCAGGACTAAGCTTGGGTAAATTTTCTGTCTGGTCCTAATCTGATCTTGGCTGGAACTCTCTTTTAGCTTGTTTGGTTGCAATAGCAATCACCTAATAGGTTATTATTACTGGATTTACTTTAGTATCTGTTTCTTTGTGCGATGATGTCCCATTGCTGCAACTTTTATTATTTCTATATGTCTGTGGCTAATACATAGTAATTCAATATGTTATTATTTATAAAATAAACTCTCTGTAGCCGTAAGATTAAAAAGTAGACTTGGGATGATAGCAAAGGCTCTGAAAGTGTGATTATGATACCAGAGCTCCCAGAACTATAAATGAGTCACTAAGGGCCAGTTGCTTGTCATCAAAGAAATGTATCCTTGGAAGCTGGGTAAAGACTTTTTTTCTTTTACTTGTAACAACAAATAAAAGAACAAGTATTCAAAGTAAATATACTGCAACAGGTATAGTAATAAAGGTGCAACGAAAAAATGTGGAAGTATAAGGAGTATCAGAAAAAACATTAAAATAACCCCAAGTGGACCTATGAGCAAGAAGCACTTCTCAGTAACATTACACTCTCAGGTGAAAAGACTAGTAAAGGTGAAAACTCAGTATAATATACCCTTTCACTTGTTGAAGACCTAAGCCTTAAAACTTGCAAAGGCATCAGCTGAGCACGACAGCAGAAAGAAGGCAGAGATACATTCAAGGTGAGCACAGCAATTCTAACCAAAATGTCAATGAGAGAGGGTTTTGTCTAGTTTTGGCTGTTTGTGGGTTCGGTGTCTGTTTTTTTTTTCCAGTTTTATTTCTCTAATTTACTCTAATAATTAGATCAATCTGGATTAATTCATTAAACTTAAGATTTCATTTAGATTAACTGCTTATTCTTGGTTTTGTGCATAAAGTGTATTTCTTTTGTTCACATAAATTAGAAACAGATCAGCTGCATCATGAAGAGCTGAGTTAGTGCCTCAGAGAAAGATCACTCTCCCATTTACCTTTTGGGTCTCAATTCTGTGAGTGGTATAATAAAGTAGTTTCTATTTCTATTATTTTCTGTCTGTACTTACTCCCTCTACTGATCTAGGGAAGAGATCAAGAAACAAAAAAAACCCCTCAAAAATAATTTTCTTTCAATGTTCAGTTTAGCTACCTGTAATAAAACATCTGTTATTCGCTGTGTTAGTTTTGTCTAGGATAGAGTTAATTTTCTCCATGGTAGCTAGTATAATTCCAGTTTGGATTTGTCACAAAAAACAGTGTTGATAAAAAGGGGATGTTTCAGTTATTGCTGAGCAGTGCTGGCACAGAATCATTGGCCTTTTCTGCTTCTCATGCTGACCCAGCAATGAGTAAGCTGGGGAGCATGAGAAGTTGGGAAGGAGACACGTGACAGCTGACTAAAGGGATATCCCATATCATAAGATGTAATGCTCAGCATTTTAGCATCACACATGCACATTAGCCTTGAATTTGTAACCTTAATAAAAACAGACTCACGAACAAACAAACAAAACCCTCCCCCCAAACAAAAACAAACAGACAAAAACAGCAAAGAAACCTCCAAACTAAAAAACACATTTAAACCCAATCCAGTTATTATTTGGTCTCTCTTTAATTATCCTTCATAACAATACTATGTACTGTGAGATAGAAACACTGGAAATGTGTCTTGACACATTGTCAAGCTACTTCATACATAAGAATGGCACAAATTCTTGATGAGAACTAAGCTCTTTTTGTTACTTTTCTTCATGATTATATCTGAAAATCGAAAGCATTATAGTATTGTGTTCAGATGGAAGTTCAGAAAAAATTGTGATGTTATTTAGGAAGAAAGAATCAAGGAGTCCTTTCCCCTTTCTTCATATTACAAACATGTTTTGCACAGCGCACCTCGTTTTGTAAATCAATAGCCTCTGAGAAATCCAAATAATTTTTGTTGAGTAAATGTTTGCTAAGCTAATATGAATAGAATCATAGAGAGGTTTGTGTTGGAAGGAACCTTAACAATCATTTGGTTCCACCCTCCTTGCTTTGGACAGGAACAGTTTTCCACTAGATCATGTTGCTCAAAACTGCATTCAACCTGACCTTGAACACTTTCAGGAAGGGGACATGCACAATTCTCTAGGCAGCCTCTTCCAGTGTCTTGCCAACTTTACAGAAAATAATTTCTTCCTTATAGCTATTCTCAACCTACTTTCATTTTAAAACCATTACCCCTTGTCCAGTCACTATGTGTCCTCATAATCTGCCCCTCTCTAACAGTTTTCTTGTAGGCTCCCTTTAGGAACCAGAAAGTTGGTACAACGTCTGAAAGAGCCTCATTTTCTTCAGACATTAACAATCCCATCTCAACCTGTCCTCATAGGAAAGCTGCTCCAGCCTCTTGATCATCTTCATGGCACTCCTCTGGACTGGCTCAAGCAGGTCTATGTATTTATTATGCTGCATGCCCCAGAGCTATACACATACTCCAAGTCAGGTCTCTTGAGAGTGGAGCAGAGGAGGAGAATTAGCACCCTCAACACTTACTTTGATGCAGCACTCATGACCCAACATCCCCAGCCAACCTTGGGCAGCAAGAGGGGTTTCCAAAATTTCTCTCAGAGTTTACTCTGAGAGAACTGAGAGAACTGAGACTAAACAGCTGATGAGCTGAGTTTCTTACACACCTTAAGGTATCTTGATTGGACCAGAGAAGAGGAGAAATGGGAAGAAAAAGGAGAGGAAAAGAGAGAGAGAGAGAGAGAGAGAGAGAGAGAGAGAGAGAGAGAGAGATAGAGATAAAAAGAGCAATTTAAGAAGTAAGAGAAAAATAAAGATATCACCACTCTTTGTTTCCATTATGTTTCACGGGCATAGTCCAAGTTCTTGGTGGTGGGTGTGAATTCCAACAGGGTCTTTTGTGGTACATGTAACATATGGCAGTCTTTGTATAAGGGGAGCGGAGGAAAGGGAAGGAGGGGATGTGGCCTCTCTAAATTACAAAGAGAGGTGTATACAAGTGATGTGTGCACTCCAGTGCAATATGTGTCATTGGCCTTTCTGTGGCGCTGTTGTAGTGGTTTTAAAGAGGGAATTCCCACCTGTGCAGAAATTCTCTCCTTTCCTTGTTGATCCATCTGCCAAGCCAGTAGTTTTTTGTTCAAGAGCTGTTAAAGGCCACCAGTCATTATCCTGTCTATTCAACATCTTAAGACAAAAAGAGGCATTGAGGGCTATCACCCTGGCCAAGATAGACGCCTTGTTTTGAGATTGGGCTATCACAGCAGCTCAAGAGGTGATCTGCTTTCTGGGCTGCTGGTGCACAACTGTTGGCCCATATTCAAGTTTTCATCCACCAATATGCTGAAATTTTTCTCTACACAGAACTCAATCAGATCCTCATGCAGCTTGTATTTGTGCTTGGAATTGCTTCGACCCATTTTCAGATCTTGTATTTGGCTTTATTGAACTTTGTGTGGTTTGAATATGCCCACCTTTTCAGACTGTCAAGGTCCCTTTGGGTGGCACCCTTTCCTCCAGTATATTGACTGTACCTACATCTTGGCATCATTGGCAAACTTGCAGAGGACAAGGAATAACAGGTACAAGATAGAACATAGAAGATTCTACCTCAACATAAG
This sequence comes from Psilopogon haemacephalus, assembly GCA_013396835.1. Lineage (NCBI taxonomy): Eukaryota > Metazoa > Chordata > Aves > Piciformes > Megalaimidae > Psilopogon > Psilopogon haemacephalus. The sequence continues at coordinate 137,536 of VWZI01008841.1, read as the reverse complement.
GAGACACACATTTATGGTGAAGGTGATGGAGCACTGGAACAGGCTTCCCAAAGAGGTTGTAGAGCCTCCTCTGGAGACTTTCAAAACCCCTCTAAGTACACTCCTGTGCAGCCTGCCTTAGGTGGATCCTATTTTGACAGGGGAACCGGACTCAGTTCAACCCTTGACCTTCTGTGATTCTGTGGATTCACCTGCCAGAAACAGTGCCTAATAAAATATACATGTACTGATATTATATTTTCTATCTTATTTGTTTTCAGTTTGGGAAAGAAAAAGCTTTTTAAAGTGCTGAAAGTGGAGAAGGGAATCTAAAGTCTATCCCTATGTTTGTTGCTTCTCTCGATCATGGTAAGAGTTAGGTACTTAAAAAAATCTTCCTTACTGAAGAACCAGTGAAACAATGACTAGAATAGGGCATTTGATATTTAAACTAGAGAATATGAAAGAATAAAGATACCTGACGTGAGAGAATATGAAAGAATAAAGATACCTGACATGATATAGCTTAGATCAATCTCATTCCATCTCTTAATCTGCGGGATATCTTTATCCATATCAACTGCTGAGAGGAAGACTTGACCTATTTTATATCCCAAACACTATAATTTCATCTGAGAGAGTGCATACTGGCCAAGACTATACAAAGGAGTATGTAAAATTTAAGCAGTATCAAAGATCTATTTCACGCTGATTCTCAAGCTTAGATGACCAGCTCTTTCTTTTTAGCTTAGAAACCTGGAATCACTTTCCAGAGACTGTATAAATATTCACAGCTGCCTCATACTATTTGAAATGCCATGGGGTACAATGGCTGCCATCCTGAGGCACCAGTGAGCTCTCCAATAAACGGTATGTCAGATTTGCAATAGTCATATCTGTCAGATGTTGCAGCTATCTCCATGCTTAGGTGGATGAGTAAAGCTTCTGATCCCCATTGATCATGGTAGGAACTTAAATATCTGACTCATGTGTACACAGTAACGTTGGCATTTACTTACAGTTAGATGTCTTACCACAAACTGCATTCCAACCGTAGTTTTAATTTCTTTTAGGCCAGCCAACTCTTTCAAACCCATGCCTTGTGAAACTTCTCCCATTATATACTAATCTTACCATTCCTATAGTTTACTGGTCATTTAGAATCTACAGCATTGATGGAACTGTGTGTGCACATGCATTGTAATATATACTTTAATGACCTGCTTATGCTTTTCTTTTGCTATATAGCTGGAGAGCATATGGCAATTTAATTACCATTTTTCACTGCAAATAGTTACTTTACTCATTGTTCAATTTGAAATCTCCTGATTTAATCAGCTCACATTATGTGAATGCTTCTGTGAAGAGAGTATTAACTGCTTTTGCAATCACTAACTAGTTTCATATTAACAAAACTGCCATAACAAAAAATACATTGTCCCATTTCTATAAAGAAGGGATGGAAATATTTAATAATATTAGTAATATTTGCTAGCTTTGACCATTTAAAATCACATGCTCTCATAACTTATGAAGCATATAGTATTATATATTAATTTTCTGTTGCTCATTCCTTCAAATCTTATCTTCTAATGCTTTTTTCAGATACAGCTATAAGTATTCAGCAGTTATGTAGCTCGTAACAATGATCTTGTCATGAATTCAGGAAATGAGAAACACCATTATTAACAGGTTCTCAAATCCCTTTTAAGTACATTATTTTCTATCAAGTAATAAGTAAAGTACAGGCACAAGGAAACTGAACCAGAACAGAGGTGGAATGTAACTATTTAAACACCCAAAACATCTCAGACCACCAACACACTGTTTATTCATTGTCAATCTAGAGTTGCAATGTCTTTTTTTTGTTTGATTTTTTAAAAAATAATTTCCTTTTTTGTAGTTCGTTTGTTTGCTTATTTTGTTTTGGTTATTATTATGGATTTTTTTTTGGGGGGGGGTTTGCTTTGATTTTTAATAGACTAGAAATTCATAACATCTTTTGTGAGGTAAACCTCACAAAATAAATAAAGGAAGACTATACAGAATATCACTGAAAGTTTGTGTCTCTCTGTTTTTTTTTTAGCTTTGGGGGAAATATAAAATGAAAACATTAATATAGAACAAAACAGAGAACAAAAACTCAATGAAAAAAATGAAAGGACAGGTTTGCTTTCTGCGACTCATGGGAGCATGACGTTATTTGAAATACAAGGGGCAGATCCTATGGCTCAGGAAAGCAGAAACTTTTTGTTACAGTTGACCTAAATTTCACTACAGATACTCTGATGAAGAGAGAATGGATATGTTAGAGTCACATTGATATGTCAATTGGACAAAAGACACATAAGGTGCTTCAAGTGCTAAGATGAATTTTGAATAGCCTAATAATAGGTTTCATAAAATATTTATTTCATCAACATTTCAACAGAAAATTTATAAATTCTTAGAAAATAAACAATTTTAGGATTATCTTAAAAAAAAACAAACCAAAACTAAAAATAATCCCAAACCTCTACAGAAATACCATCTAATTTCAAATTTATTAATTTGGAATTGTTACACTTCTGAGATTTCTACAACACTGATATCTCAGGGCTGTCGCTCACAAATGAAACTGAAGACTGGTGAAATCAGTGAAGAAAAAAATAAGATGAATCAAGAACAAATTGGTAGAAAAGTTGCCTATACCTATTCTCAAATCAAAGCTTAAAGGAGGATTGTACTTGCCTGAAACAGAATTCCTTTTGAGAGCTGCTGCGGGCAGGTTCCACAACTTCTGTAACTGAGAACATACTTAAATAGAACTACTTGTCCTTTAGCATTTTCACAGAATTTTCTTGCCTTCAGAGTTTTGTGTTACTTTTTAAAATATATGTTGTTTCACATCTTCAAGATTAAGTCTTGGCTAAGGTAAATCACCCTGGTGTTGTGTGGGTTTTGGGATTTTTTTTTTTGTGGATTTGCAAGGTGAGACTACTCTGGATTTCAGTTTTTACTTACTTTTCTGGAGGAAATACAGAACTTTATTATCAGTTTGTTATTGATGGCTGAGAAAATTGTTAGCATTAAATGTGAAAAAAAAAAAAAAGACAAAACAGAAAAAAACCCAAAAAAACGAACAAGCAAGCAAAAACACCCCAACAAACAACCACCAACAACAGAAATGTCAGAGTGTTTAAGATTAAAATCTTCATGTTAATGAAAAACAAACAAAAAACCAAACAAACTCTTAAACTCATAAACACAAAATAGGTGATTTCTAAATGGGTACATTAACATACTCCAGGAGCATTGTTTCACTGACATACAGTTCCTGGAAATTGTATCTTGTTCAGCAACTCTAATCAAAAACAAGATCCATGGTATAATGCTTTTATGGGATAGCTTATAGGTATGGTTAGAAATTATTTTTATATTGGAGATTTTCCATCTTAAGTAGAAGATAATGAAAGGTGGAAGAAGAAAAAAAGAAAGAAAAAAAAATAATTTACAATGTGGGAAGTTGAAACTAAGACTGACTGGCAAATGTCCAGAGAAATGAGTTAATGCCTAGAAATTGTCTTCTGAATTTCAGTTCAGTCCCACTCAACAAGGTCATTAAGTATGAAGAGTATGAAATAAATCCAAAGAAAGCAAAATGACCTAGGGCTATGAAAAAAATACAATGGGGAAATAATTGGGAAGATATATAACAGCAACTCTGTTTCTGAATCTACAAAGAAAGCACATTATACCACTGAAAACACAATTCATTCCTTCACAAGAGAAGAGTAGCAGCAAGGTAATGAGTGAGATAATAAACTCCCATTATAAAAAGTAGCTTAATAGTAAAGCTGAGTTTCTAAAATTTTTGATAACATGTTCTTTTAGCTACATAATGAGTCTGAACTATTTGCCTGCTTAGATTAAAAAAAAAATACTATTTTTATTATGCTTATCTAAGTCTATATCATGTCAATCAAATTCAACATTGATACAACAGATAACAGTATGCTGCCTTTATATATTTAATTGCTGGCATTTTAGGAATGTATTTCAGAAAATAAAACTACAGATTTTATTTGCATTGTTCAATGCAAATAACTTCTAAAGAAATAGATTTTGTTTCCATACTATAACTTTTTGATCTTTTCATCAAAGTGATATTAAGCAATAATGTTGTCTTATATACAAAGAAGAGATTGAATCATCAGATACAATAAAGAGTGAAATATGTTTAATGGACTCATAACCATTAAAAGAACTAAACTGTCAGTCATGGCACAATATTTTGCAAAGCAAGAAAACACTGCTAGCTGCAGAATGAAAAAGACAAAATTAAAAACTATTTAGTGATTCAGCATTAAAAATAGCACGAATTCTGAACTACTTAATTAATCCAATAGAAAGACACAAAAAAATACATAGTATCAGGTACAATAAGAAGACATAACCAAATAAACTGCTCTTTTAAAAGGAAATCCTAGCTGTGAATACATTTCACTTTTTATATCTCTGAATAAAATGCATATTACTGTAATAATAATTCAGAAATACAGATGGCCCTTATTTCCTTTTTGCTTTCTTGCTTCCTATACTGTGAAAGGAGCAACTGTGAAAGGAGCTTTGGCTCTGAACTGATGCTGAAAAACAAAGGAGCAGGTGCAGGTTACCCATGTCTCATCACATAGCCTTTTTTTCTTTCTCTTAGGTAGGACTGTGAGCTTGCCATATGGCACTTTTTCCCAGGGGAGTCAGAGATAATTTAGATCCTGATTTACTGGCCTTTGAAACTACTGGTAGTCATTTCACTGATCTTCGTAGATGCAGAACTGAATCTTTTAAATACGGTCCATCAGTCAAACATCAAAATTAAGCAGGCAGGATTTTTGTCTTGACTAATGCCAAAACCAGAATGTCAGGAACACAAAAATCGAGACATCTGCTCTCTTAAACTACTTTCTAATGTATTATGCTCTGCTTCAGATTACTTTTGTAGGCATCCAATCAAAAGCCTTAGTTGAAGAGTTAGAGGTATCATTTTGGTTGTCAGCATAACATTTCAGTCATGGAATTGCAGTGACAAACTCTGTAGCTGACGATGCAGGGCTGAAATAATTTTTTATGTCAAAATATGTCAAAATATGTCAAAATATGTCAGAATAGAACATCTTTATAGTAGCATGGAAATCTTTAAAAGTGAAAAGAGCTTAGACTTCATCTTCCTGTGGATCTGTGCTTCTGTATGTAATTTACATGCCTGAATATGGATCTCTAGCTACCTTTTATGTTTAAATTCAGGTTTAGGAAGACTAATTGTATTCTTATTGTAGATATATCTTCTTAGAAGAAAAGTGTGTCTACCTTGGTGAACACAAGAGGCAGGCAACCACAAGTACTTGAGAACTCCATCTCTCATATTTCATGTGTTATTTAAACATAATATACATAAACCTGTAGTTACCCTTGATTTTTTTAAAAAAAATCATTTATGACTAAATGTACACAACATTCACCTTTCTGGGCAAAACCCAAAAATTAAAAAAAAAAAATCACACTGCACTGCCTGATTCAACCTCACTAAAAAGAACATGGAATTTGGCTGTGCATGCTTTGCCTAGACTCATAACCTTCCTTTATTTCTGTAGCATACCAGTGCTGGTAAAGCTGGGCTGTCATTGCCTACTGCAAACATGATTCTGTATATAGGTAAAACGGTACATACTGCATGCACTTTGTATGGCTCCCTTTGCTTCTGGCTATCAAATCTTTCATTTTGTCAACTATTTTAATAGATTGTGTCCCTCAGGGAATCTCTATCTCATTGAAACAGTCTGCCTGTTTTCTTTCTAAATAGAAAATGTGTCACATATGTCTCAAACAATAAGTGGGACAACATTTAGTCTTGTTACACTCTCTTGATGAGAATAACCTTCTCAGAAAGATTAAATGACAAACAATGAAGAAATGACATATCTCTCTTATAGCTTTCATTTATAAATCTTACTGACTTAATCAGCTTTTTGACAAATCTTTTTGTGTGTAGACGGAGCTGTGAAAGCCGTATTTAAGGATGTCTATAAATAATTGTAATATCATTAGTATATTTTTCCTGTTCCCTCCCACCATATTTGTTTCTTTTGAATTGAATGTGTGCTACTTTCTGTTGGTATTAACATATTTTTAACTGTGCATGGATTTCAGGAACTGTTGTTTTCATTAAAGGTTAATTTCATAATGGATTTTTTTCACCACCTGTATTTATGTGTTTTTAATCAAACATATTTTTTGCTATCTGTTGCAGTGCTCATTTACGAATATTTAAAACTTCTGACTGCAAATCATATTATTTCTATGCAGAATTTAATTTTATAATATATAGGATAAAATACTTCAATTTTAGGATTTTTTAAAAAATATTGATTTATTTCAAAATTTTATTTAGAATCTTATGCCTCTTTCAAAACTACTAAAAAACAACCTTAAAATTTAGTCTAGATATTTAAGTGCTTTTAAAACATGTTGTCTTTATTTCTTTTAAATTAATATATCTTCTATGAACCAATAATGAATATATATGCAGTCTTTTGTCAAATCCAGTCTCTAAGTTAGACATCAACTTACATTCATTATAGCCTGAATATTAATAGTATTGTGTCAGTTTTCATTGTTTGAGTAACTTTTGCTTATGGTGCAATAATATACAGCCTGAAATATACTTGCATTGATGATCCAAAGCTTTGCAAGTCACAGAGAAAATATTTTAAAAGGAGGAAAATGGATATGGCTGTTATCATGTATAATTTTAACAGTTTTTTCTGTTCTTGCATAGATATATTTTAATCACCAGAAACATCTCTGAATGTACTTTGGATTTAAATAGATGGTCTCCATTTAATGAGACAGCTCTTGAAATTTTAGAAATCATTCTGTGAACATGGATATTTCTCCATTAGCCAAAAAAAAAAAGAAAAAGGAAGGATGGAGAACAGGTACTCTTAGACCTCTAACAAAGGTAATCCTGGGTAAAAATGTAAGAATATACTTGGTTATATGTTCCAAAATTGGCACGTAGCATACAGAAACTTCACAGGGAGGTGCTTATATGCATACTCTAGTGGTAGGCCAAAAATAGGCCTAATATGAGTCCTGACTTGTCCAGGCATTGTTCCCCACTTCCCCTCCTCCTTCTGGAAGGAGGCGAGACCCAGGAAAGAGGACAAAGATGCTGGAGACACTGAGTGTAAGGAACCTGGCTTGTTCAAACTTGTTTTGTTCCTGTTTACATCCTGTGGTAAATAAAGTACACACACTTGGCTTGTGCTTGCCTCATACATAGGCCTATGTTTTCCCAAATTTGGGCAAAGCAAGCCCATGGCTTCACCTAATATGATTAGTTCTGGCAAAGTGCCATTTTGATTGGTTAAGGGATGTGGTTATCTCATTTGGCCAATACAGCAATCAAGACTCAGGCAATTGATAAACACGAGTGAAACTGTAAACGACTAGTCATACCCCTCCTCACCTTGCTACACTTTGCCTATCCTTGCCATGCCAAACCTTGCTGATTCAAGACCAGCCTTGCAACTATACCCAACTTTGATGTTTCAAGCTTGTCTACCTGAAAACTTTGCCATGCTTTAGATTATCAGGGAGAGGAATGTGCCCGTCATGCTGTAGCAATAAGTTATTGCTAAAAGCTGCCCAAAGCTGGCCAGCCTTAGCTTGATCAACTCTGCCAACAGGAAATGACAGCCTAGACCATGCAGAAGGGGTAAGACTAGGAGAGCCAATTGCCTCCAAGCAAGCTGCATTGCTGCCACTAGCAGTTACAGCTGTTTAAAGTGATAAACTGCTCCTATCCTGAGAGATCACTTGTACAGAACTCACTGAAACCTGTGTTGTGAGGGAGGACAGGTTACTAGCAAGCTGGAGGACATTATGCTTACTTGCATACTTGTGAACCTCCGTGCCAAGGCTACAGCCCTGGAAGGATTGCCATCTGCCTGAGAATGGATCAAGACCTGGTCAGAGGACTGTGTGAGACACCCATACAGCTTGTGTGCCCTCAGAAAACTCCAAATGCTTCTATCATCAGTTACACCACTGACAGCACCCCTCCAAATGTTTTGGGTACTGTCTGGGCTATAATGAAGCCTCACAAATCCAGAGATACTAATCCATGAGTAAATATTCTAGAAAGATTTTGTAATTAATGTTCTGAAAGGAGCCTCTCAAGTCCCTGTAGAGGGCAAGCGGCATATTGTACTGTAACAATCTCTTTCCAAAAGTTTAATATTTGCATTTTGCTAATTTTGCTAAACTGTTTTGTACTGGCCTATGCACTATACACATTCTGTAATCTATTCGCACAACTGAGCATGAGAAATGAGACAAATAATAGTTGTATTAATAAATAATAATTAAGAGTTTTATTAACATTCTTATTAAATAACACCATAATAACTGTAACACATACTTTCATGCACACGCACACATATATATTTGTTTCCATGGGAGGGTTTATGATTTTATTTGATGTGTCTCAGTATATACAGCCAACATATGTGTTAGGATCTTCTACAGTGCAACAGGAATGAATCTTCAGAGAGTACTGGTTGTTGCCAAAGACCTAGTGTCAGGTTTTGAGGGATCATTCATGATGAGTACTAATCTTGTCACATAAACTGGACCATATTTCATCTAAATTGAAACTCTAATGCAGACATCTGTAGAACATTGTATTGGGTTTAAGCTAGCTACTCCGAGCCTGAAAGCACAATGACTACTCAATTCAATTTAGAAGCTAAAAAGGTATAAGATTTTAACAATAAATAGGAGGGAAAAGGTGGGAAGAAAAGGGGAAATAAAATGTAGGGTAGGGGGAATGAGGAAAAAAATACAGAAGCTGGGGAGAAGGGGAAAAAGTGGAAAAAAATACAAATACAACCTGTGGAAGGCAATTGAGTCCAAAGGTTGAGATGGATGGTTTTGATGTTGGATGAAGGCAGGATGTAGGAATTTGATGGTGAAAAGCAGTTAGTCCAGGTTCCAAATAAAAATGGTAGTGCTCCGCACAAGAGTGGCAAAGAGCACATGGTCTAGCAGCAGAGTAGTTACTCAGCCAGCCAGAACAAGAAGACACCATGGCCCCTCCTTTTTATAGCCAGGTCCTAGCAGGAAGTGGGAGTGGCTAACCATGGTACCTGGGAAAAGGTCAGAACACCCCTTGGGAGGAGGCAGAGAGTTCTTAGGTGGCTTAACCCTTTACAAGCACACAGGGGACACCCTCACATCTACTACTGACCTGTTAGTTGAACCTGTCCAAGTAACTTTACAGCACCTATGGTTACTTTTTTTCCCTCTCTCTCTCTCTCTAAAACAAGTGTAAGAATACAAGTAGAAGTAGTATTACTAGAATTACAAGACTTTTGATGTTGAACATAGCTGAAGAGTAGAATGGTAATACTATCACTGCGTATGAGAAAAATCTGCAAGCCACCAACAGATACAGATTTTTCCTCATCTCTAGTTTACTTCTTCAGCAGCAATCTTGGTGGAAGTGCATTAGCAATGACTGTGGCAAGTCTATCATTTGCTGAAAGCTATTTAATAACCAAGAATAATGTTTTAATCACAGACTCACAGGACCACTTGATACCCATCAATATTTATACACATTGATGATATCTACTCTCAGTCTTTTCTCCAGACTGAACAGCCCTAGGTCTCAGTCTCTCTCCATAGAGAAGATGCTAAAGTCCCCCTGACATCCTTGTGGCTCTCTGTTGGACTCTCTCCAGCAAGTCTCCATTTCTCTTGAACTGGGGAGCCCAAAATTTGACACAGTATTCCAGGTGTGGTCCCATTAGGGCAGAGTAGAGGGCCAGAACAACCTCCCAAAACACACTTTTTTGGATGCACCTCAGGATGTCATTGGCTCTCTAGGCCACAAAGGTACGTTGCTGTCCCATGAAGAACTTGCTGTCCACCAGGACTCCAAGTTTTTTATCCACAGAGCTGCTTTTCAGAATGCAAGCTCCCAGCTAGTATTGGTGCCTGTTGCTATTCTTCCCCAGATGGAGAAGCCTGTACTTGTTCTTACTGAACCTCATGTGCTCAGCCCTCATCCAGCACTCCAGCCTATATAGATCATTTTGGACGGCTGCAGAGCCTGACAGGGTGTCAACCACTCCCTGCAGTTTTGCATAATCAGCAAACTTGCTGAGAGAACACTCAATGCTCTCATCTAACTCACTGATAAAGGTTTTGAACAAAACTGGACACAGTACTGATCTCTGGGCAACACCACTGACTTCAGGCCTCCAACTTCACTCTGTGCCACTGATGACAACTCTCTGAACTCTATTATTGAGATGGTTTTTGATTCACCTCACAGACCAACCTTCTATGCCACATCTCCTGAGCTTTTCTGTGAAGATGTTATGGGAGACAGTGTCAAAAAGCCTTGCTGAAGTCTCTGTTCTCACTATTCATTCTTATGGTAGTAAGTAAAATGTTCTCACTATTTAACAAAGATTTTTTTTTTTTTAATGTGAAGAATGCAACTACAGATTTTATCAGAAAATTCAGTTTATATTCGTTGGCCAGGCAACTGATTATTTCCTATTCTGTTTGAGAGAAAATGATCTTATTTTCTATATAATCTTACTTAAATTAGTGGAAAAAATCATGGCTCCTCTTTGTGATAATAAGGGTTGCAGGATCACAGACTTTGGAATATCAGATCCGTTTTTTCTTGAAATTGTTGGTTTCTCTGCAGTACTATTGTAGAAATCATGCATCATGACAGAGAATTGAGGAATAGGATGCCAGTAAGCAACCCACCTGAGTTTTGTCCTGATTTCATCTGGGATAGAGTTAATTTTCTCATCTGAGTTTTGTCCTGTTTTGGTTTTGTTCTGATTTCATCTGGGATAGAGTTAATTTTCTTCCCAGTAGCTAGTACAGCGCTGTGTTTTAGATTCAGTTAGAAAATAATGTTGATAACACACTGATGTTTTAGCTGTTGCTAAGTAGCACTTATCTTAACTTAAACATTTTTCATTTTTCCATGATGTGCTAGCAAGCGGGTGTACAAAAAGCTGGAGTGAAACACAGCCAGGACAGCTAACATGAACTAGCCAAAGGGATATTCGATATCACAAAATGTTATGTCAGTGTCTAAACTGGAGGGAGTTGGTAGGAAGGAACAGTTCACTGCCTGGGCATCGATAAGCAAGTGGCAAGCAATTGCACTGTGCATCACTTGACTTGAGTTTTACTTTTGTTCAATTTTTCTTCTCTTCCCACTGGGAATGGGAAAGAATGAGCAAAAGGCTGCATGCTTTGTTGCTGGCCAGGGTTAAACCATGACAGGTGTCATAAAGCCGGTCATGAATGATCCCATGACAACAGCAGGAAACATGTAAGGGCCAGATCTCTTCTATGACTCATAGTTTAGATTAGGTAATAGTTAACCACAGCATGCTGTTGTTTAGAAAAGAGGTTAGCTCTCATTCTGCTTCATTTTTTTTGCTTTTTTGGACCCATGCCTATGCATTTACATGCAATGCTTGATGCTTTGTTCCTTTATATCCTGCTGCTGTTAGTATGGATAATATGCACTAAGTTGGTTGGTTTAACTTCAAAATCATGGCAAGAGGCAGATATATTTTCTCATCAAACCAAAAAGAAAACAAAAAAACAAGGAAGCAAGCAAATAAACAAAAAAACCCAAACAGCTCACCCTGATTTTCAGTTTATTAGCATTCTCCATGTTTGTGGGAAATATATAAACCTAGTAATTTCATTTTCCTTGTATTGGCACAATCAAAACTGGCAAAATAATCACTAGAGATAAACTTTGGGAAAATTTAGCACTAAAGAAATGCTTTAGAAACATCATCAGAAACCCCTGCCTGGAAATGAAAACTCCTATCTATCTATCTATCTATCTATCTATCTATCTATCTATCTATCTATCTATCTATCTATCTATTTATCTATCTATCTAAAATTTCAAATGCCTCTACAGAAACTAGAGAAACTGTATTGCACTAATAGCATTTCTATTTTGCAGAATAATTTGCTGTAAAATCAAAAAATGGTTAACCTTTCTCAAGTTTACAGAATTTATGTAAAAGCCTCCCAATAGTTCTTGCCACAGGTAGTAGAGAATTTGTCTGGTAAGCCTGCTTTGCACATATTAAATTTGAATATTTCTGAAATCCTATTACAAGCCTCAAAAACACTGAGTTCAAAGCTTTTTAACTATTCACTTACCTCCAGAGAAAAGTATATACCCTAATAAAAAAAAAAAAAGGCAAACGAAATGCAATTTTTAAAAATTACATCATAGAAATATTTAATATAATTTACATAGGGATATTAGCTATGCTTCTCAATCTGAAGTTTACCTGTGTACATTTCTGACATTTCTAAACATTTTGTAAGATATCACAGAATCACAGAATGTATATAATCGTTAAACTGAAATATAGGCTAATTATAGTTGAAAATAAAATTATTCTCCAATTATTTTTGTAGTCTAGTTACAAAATGCCTGCATATTGCCTAATCAACCAAAATAATAATAGACATTTTTAAATGTTGGGTTTGAACTTCTCTCTTTCTTGAGAGATTAACAATGGAGAAATGATGTAGTTCTGGGCAGCCCATCAAATATATGACTTGAAACTATTTTGACATGTTTATAGAACTGTTTGTGGTTATTTGTAATAATTAATCTTCATAATTTTCCAATCCTTTGCCTCCATATTGACCATGTAACGTGTGATCATGTGTTGAACATTTGAGTTCTGATGAGCTACAAGTTTCTGAAGAAAATCTTACACTTTATTGTCCTTTCCAACTCAGGAAACATGAACTGGATTATTTTTTTTTTTCCACCCTGAACTGGAAGATCCCAGAATCACAGAAGCACAGGACTTAGAAGGTGCCTATGGAGATTATAGAATCACAGAACATCAGAACACTGTCTATACCAGATTACATAGGAAAGCATCCAGTGAGGTTTATAATATCTCCAGAGAGGGAGACTCCACAATGCCTCTGGGCAGCCTGCCTCACTGTTCTGTCACCCTCAGAGTGAAAAAATTCCTTCTCACGTTTACATGAAACTTCCTATGCCTTAGCTTCCACCTGTTGTCCCTTGTCCTGTCATTGGTCATCACTCAAAAGAGCCTGGCTCCATCCTCCTGGTACTCATTCTTTACATGAATTCCCCTTAGAACAAACAAACAAGCAAGGGAGAAAAAAAAAAAAAAGTGTTCTGATCTATTTTGTTAGACAGGTTGTCCCACATTTAAAAAAACAGAAAAATCCTGTTAACATGAACTACATCTCCAGCCATGCTAAAAGGCACTTTGAAGACATACAGTAAAGTATTCAAGCCAATAAGAATGCAAATAAGAATGAGGCACGCAGCCAAAGATGCATCAGATTATTTTCTCCCTTAAAAACAAAAACTGATTGGATCAATTATTAACCACCTACAGCATTCTTCAGAAGGATGCATTCTAACACAGTGTGCAAGTCTGATGTTTGATTAGGATTTCCATCAGCATTTACATGGCCAGCAGGTAAAATTAATGTATATATTAACAAGTTAATCATAGATTCAGTCTACTTAAAAAGAAACACTGCTCAACAAGTTTCTTTCTTGGGACTTTAAATATAAACTATGTATTATTAATTTATACAAATACATATTTGTATACACTGTAATTAGTCATATAAGCTGCCCAAGCTCTTTTATTGGGCTGAATGCTGCTGCATAGGTGTCTGAAATCTGTCAGGAAAATGCATGTCCAGCATATAAGCCAAAGACTAAACCAGTTGATGTATGCTGTTTCTAAACACCTATGCATGGGATGCTCAATTAAAATTGTATTTGTCAAAACAGTTTCAAATAAATAACAACAGCTCATATCTGGTAAGAGCATTGCAGGGGTTTTTGCTTGAGATTAATTTTATATTTTCAAAAGCAGAAAGAATAGTACAGTACATAAAATGTTGAATTAGATGTATGCTTAGTCAGGCATTTAAATAATGTGCAAACCCAAGCTTTTCCAGCATATCATTATTCTTCAGTTATAGTTGATACTTTTATTGATTTAATAGAAATACATATTCTCTTCGGTTCTGTCTTTCCAATACAGAACTTCACTTGACATCTAAAATATATTGTGGTTTTGCTATATTTTCAGAAAAAAAATTGTTTCTATGGAACTGACCTTGAAAGTTGTCAGGTACTGTTCACTCTGAAGAAAGATTCAGCTGATTTGGTGGCACTGAGACTAGATGGAATATCATAGCTTGTGTCTGGGCTAACCGTTTATTCTGCTTTAAAATGCTGCACTCTTGTCTTCACTGCAAGCTACATGGCACAAACCTCCAACACAGAATGTATCCTTGAGGCATTTCTAGCATCCACCCATATGACTCAGCAGCATGTTATGTGATACTCTCCTCTCTGTCTCACATGGCACATATGGCACACCTAGTGAATTGAAAGGGGCCCACATTATCAGGTAAGGAGTTTCTTTTGAATAGCTCCTCATCCTGCTCCTGACAGGCAGGGACACCAGATTCTGAGTGCTCTCTTCCTTCTCCATCTCCCTCCCATAGTCCCATATTCCTTGCTATCAAATACTCAAAACAAGCATAATGCTGTGTTGGATTTCTTTTGTAGGGCTTGGTGGTGGGGGAGGGGCTCCAGCAGAGTTTCTAGTGAGAAGCTTTTAGAAGCGTCTCTGGCTCTAAGTCAGACCCACTTTTGGCCAAGGCAGAGACAATCACATTTAAGAAGGGGAAAAACTTGCTGTGCAAGGCAGAGTGGAAGAAAGGAGTGGGATGTTGAGCAAAACAACTATGCAGGCACTAAGATCAGTGAAGAAGAAGCAGGGAATGTGCATTAGAATAGAGATTCCATTGCAACCTGAGGTGAAGACAATAGTGAGGCTGGAGGTGAACCTCTACAGCCTGTGGAGGTTGACCATAGCAGGCATCCACCTGCAGCAAGTGAAGGATTACATATTGCCACACCTGGTTATGCCCAAAGAAGGTCATGACTCCAGCAGAAGCCCATGGTGGAGCAATTTGACACTGTGAGAACTGCATCCAGTGGAAAGGACCTACACTGGAGCAGTTCACAAAGAATGGCAGGCCTGTGGGAAGGACTCGCATTGGAGGACTGTATCTTGTGGGAGGCACCACACAGTGGAGCAGAGGAAGTGTGAAAGGTGGAAGGAGTGGCAGAATTGACTGCAACATACATTGTCTGTCCTCCTATAGCACTGAAGGGAGAAGGTAGAGAAATCAGGAGCAGAGTTGACCCCAGGAAGAAGAAAGGGGTGAAGGCAACATGTTTTTAAATTTTGGTTTTGTGTTTCATTATCCTACTCTGGTTTGATTTTATATTTTCCCATTCCTGGGTGCAAGGTGATTCTCCCCTTGGTGAAGCCAGATCTCTAGTGTCAGGTCCTCAGGTTCAGAATGCCCATCACAAGAAAGACATGGACATTCTAGTTCACTAAGATGATTGAGGGCATGTAGCAATACCCAAGGAACGAGGAGCTGAGAGGTGGGAGTGTTCATTCTAAAGAAAGGAAAATTCAGGGATATCATATAATTCTGCATAAACACTTGATAAGGGGCAGTAGTAAGGTTGTAGATTTTTTTTTTTTTTCCACAGGTGGCAGAAAAAGGGGCAGTGGACACAAATCGAAGAGACAAAACTGCTTTTAAACATAAGAACATTTTTACCATAGTCAAAGAGCATAACAAGCTGCCCTGAGAGGCTGTAAAGACCTTTAAAATCCAACAGAACAGTGTCTCAAACAATCTGCAGTAACTGACCCTATTCTGAGTGGAGGGGGTCAGACTAGACAATTTGCAGAACTCCCTTCTTAGAGCTATTCTATAATTAACTGTACAACTCCAAGCACAGAAATTACTATAAAGGCACTCCTTGGTGTCCCCCCTGCAGCCAGTTCTCCAGAGAGTTTTCTCTAATGACTGGCAAGTGTGTGAAATCTGAAAGTCTGAAAACCAAAAGGTAAACAAGGAGAAACATAGGGCTAAAGAGCCAGTACAGCTGCAAATATGCTGAGCTGTGCCAGCATGTTTACAGTGGTCTCTAGAATTTTTAGTTTTCAGAAAATTAAAAATATCTTTTTTTGAAGTTATTTTAAACACTATTTTCCCCCTATATTATTAATTTTTTCTTAGAATCATAGAATGGTTTAGGTTGTAAGTGACCTCAAAGACCTTTCAGTTCCAACACTCCACCATAGGCAGACACAACTTTCACTAGAACAGGTCACTCAAGACCTCATTCAATCTGGCCTTGAACACCTTCAGGGAGGAAGCATTCCCAACCGCCTTGGGCAACCCATTCCAGTGTTTCACCACCCTCTGTCATGGTAGACCTGAAGGGTCAAAAGAGGCCTGTACATGTGCCAGCTTTCTTAGACATCTTTTTCTGCATTCCCTCTGTTTTTGTGGAAGAAGCAATTGGAGGGAAAAGGGACAAAATAAATGGTGCCGTGGCTTATATTACTTGTTTTCCTCCTGCTTGCAACCCATGGTAAACAAGGTGTACGTGTTAGCCTCATGCTAATCCTGTGCTGGGCCTATGCTCTCCCCCAATATAGTATAAGCAAACCTATGCTTTCACCCAAATAGGGTAAGACTTGACTTACTGCCACTCTGATTGGATATGCTAACGTCCTAAAGGGTCCAATCAATCTCAGGCATTGATATTAAAAGCAGATAAGCAGATAACAGCATGCTTTTGCCATTCTTGTGCTTCTGCCATGATTCTGCTGTTATTCTGTGTTCTGCATCCATGCCTGTAATGCTTTATTATTATTATATAGCGATATAAGCTATATTCTACCCTGGAACTGTGGAGTCTTTCCAGGAGTAACTTGAACAGTCTTCACACAATTAGCAGTGGTAGATACACATCCACTGAGATACATTGAAAGACGTCTGCCTGCACCTGCAGCAGCCTGCATCTACTGAACATGAGCAAGCCCTGAAGGCAACACAGATCGTTGAAAGCCAGGAACAGGTCAGAAAACCATCTGCACCCCCTCTTCTTCCTCCAGCAGCCTGTGGAGCCTGGGGTGAATCAAGTCTCAGCCACAGCCACAGCAACAGCCGCCACAGTAACAGCCAGCAGCTAGACCAGCCAGAAACCCTGCAAGTGTTCCAATTTATTGATAACTCCCTCCATAACACCCTCACTGTCTGTAAAGGACTTCCTCCTGCCATCCAGTTTAAGTCATCCTCTTCCAGTTTAAACCCATTACCCCTTGTCCTGTCATTACAAGACCTTGTAAATAGTCCCTCCCCAGCCTTCCTGTAGGTCCGTTTCAGATACTGGAAGGTTACTATAAGGTATCTTTAAAGCCTTCTCTTCTCCAGGCTGAAAAGCCCCAATTGTCATAGCCTGTCCTCCAGCCCTCTGATCATCTTTGTGTCCCTCCTCTGAACTTTCTGCAACAGTTGCATGTCCTTCTTGTGTTGGGGGCTCCAGAAATACACAAAGTAGTCCAGGTGGGGTCTGACAAGAGGAGAGTAGAGGAGGAGAATCCTCTCCTTTGTCTTGCTGGCCATACTTCTCTTGATGCAGCCCAGGACACAGATGGCTGTCTGGGACGCAAGCACACACTGATAGCTCATGTTGAGCTTTTCATCAACCCAGACCCCCAAGTTCTATCCCTCAGGGCTGCTCTCCAGTCATTCACCACCCAACCTGTATTTGTGCACACAGATTGATAGGGATCTTAATTTAGTTGATTCTTATCCTACCTATGAGGGTTCAGTTCATTTTTTTGCCCCTAAGCTACCAATATTCTAAATGCTCTGTAGTACTTAGTGTCATCTTGAGTCAGTTTTCTAGAAAGGCACAAGTTTCACTTACATGTCATTCACATATGTATAAATACAAAGTACACCAAGGGATTCTGCTAGCCTGAGATTTCTCAGATGTGCTGGATACCTCTAAGGGTGCTAAGCATTTTTTTATGTGCGATTGCATTGAAACCTTATAATGTAGTTATTTACATCTAAAAGAATCAGCTCCCATAGGTTCACTTTGCTAAAAATACACTTTAAAAATATTATTATTGTTTAAAACATTCTAGAATACCTAGAAATTTCCATAGGACTGCAGATAGGACAAAATACTTATGGAAGGCACATGCTCATCTGGAATGCAGGAACAGAAGAACCGGCAGGATATTTCATCAAGTCTGAGATCATTCTAGAGACTGACATCTAGGCAACTGAATCCTACCCTCATGTTTTCCGAGAGCATGTGGATTTAGGCACCCTGGGTAAACAGGTTTGTTCTGTATCAGACACAGAAATACTTGCCTAGTAGTTTACCAGATACTGAAAATAAAGGTGCAGATTAGGTTTTGAAGTGAGACAAACTGCAGAGTATCATGTTTCCTAAATTGGATCATGCAATCTGTAGATTACAAATGTGTCTTCTCAAAGGCATAAAATAAACTGATTATATGTTTGTAGGTGGAAGCAGATCCATCAGGTCCTAGTGAAACATGAAAATAAAGAAGGATGAAGATTGATGTTATTGACTGTTTTGTATCCCTCACTCTTTGTTGCAATATCTTTTTTTTCCCCTTCTAAATTCTCTGACTTCCATCATAGCCTTTCACCTGTTCATTTTATTGCAATTATTGTATCACTGTTTTCAGATCCCAGAGACATATTAAAAAAACTTAGTATATTTAATTTTTTGCTGTGTTTCTCATTGAGATAATGAAACTATTAATGATTGTGGATAGTATCTTTATTCATAATTTCCAATAAAACATAACTCAAGATATCATAAATTCAGATATAGATGCTGAGAGATTTTTACCAGATGCTGTGCATCACCTAAAGAAGGTCACCATAGGAATGTGAATATCTAGGTTCTTCAAAATATTACTATTGAAGCTTTTAAATATTGAAAAGGCACTATTGTATTTTGTAGACTTTTTAGCTTAAGGCTTTTTAATAAGCAGACAGCCTTTCGCAAACACTGCACACTAAGAAACAGAGGAGTTTAGGTGTAAAAAAACACATGAGTCTCCCAAAGGAACTAAATGGATAACCTCTGTAACAGTCTGACATATGTAAATATGCCTTTGGCATGATTATGAAAAAAAAAAGTGAAATAATTAACATATATACAGATTTACAATGAAAATATTAGCATAATCAAAACCACGTCAAGTTTACAGACTAAATTGTGGCCCTACAATTCTAATATTCATTTCTCCTTCATGATCAAAGCCTTAAGTTAAATAACTCTAGCCATTGCAATTTTAGGAAAGTTAAAATAAATTAGACTATTGTAAGAGACTTAAACACATTAGTATGTACCTTTTTATCCTCAAATGTAATTGATTACAAAATTAAAATTCTAGAGCATTTTGTAGAGAACGAACTGATTTTTTTGCATATAAAGTCAAATTTTGGTAAAATTTACTTTAACTATCTCTGCAGTGAGACAATGAGAATAGATGCTCCCCTCCAGACTGAGACTGGACACTTAGAGTGAATCGCTGATAAAAATGCCTATCATATCTCCTTAAACTTATTGGCAGCTGAGAATAATTAGAATTATCACCTCAGTTTAATTCATACAGTTACAATGAAACCAAATAGGGCACTTTGTGCACTCCACGATTAAAAGCCTAAGGCAGAAGCTATATGCTACATCATTAGGAGATCTAAATCACAGAAACAGTAATTATTCCTAACATTTTGGAACATGGCAGAAATAGTAAATGTCATGTGATTCATTCTGTCCTACAATGCAGTCATCCAGTCCATGATTTTCTTCAAATGTTTTATCTACTCATATTAGGCAATGTACTTTTCTGATTTTGAAACTTACCAATAATTAAATTTAAATCAGAACTAGTTCTAGGGAACACAGATTTTTCTTCAAGCTTTCAGATACTTTAAAGTCAGATAATCAAGATTCCACTTATGTCCTATGAATTAAACCCCCCACTTCTCATTTTCTCTCTCACTTTTGTAAATTATCTATTCAATGGATGTAGCTTTCCAACATAACTTTAGCCATTAAGATATTACTGTCAAAGTTAGCCATCTAGGTAATGATCATAGTGCAGCTGCAACATGTCAGGATAAACATTCAGCCAAGTATCATCTCTAACATTATTAGAGTTTATTAGAGTAACTAATAGCCAGTGTAATACTTAACTGTGTATACATATATGCATACGTACATATGCAAGTAACTAATTATTGTGGTAAATAATAACTACTTTTAGCAGTTATTGCCTGTTCTAAAAAAAAAAAATAAATTCCAAGAACATATGAATTAATCCTTCCCTGAGGATAACTTCCTAACCTTTCAGAATTTTAATGTTAGGGGATTTCTGCAGTCAGGATTTGTAGGTGTCTCTTTGTATTTATTAAAGGTTCAATGGATTTTTTTTTTTTAATTGCAAATAAAACAATGAGTATAGCAACTCAATAATGTTTTTGTTGTGGGTTTGTAAGCTGCTCAATTATTTCATTTAATGTCATATATATATAATTTATTATAATAAAATTACTTAAATCTCCATTCTCTGTTCAGTGTCTCCCTACTATCTTTTGATGACACTCTGTGGAAGTCTGATTTAGTTATTTTTTCCCTCTTAAAGTAAAAACAATTTTGTTCTTAAAATATTGAAGAAAAACCAGTTTTTATATAATGACTGTTCTGAAAAACAAATTCCAATGTCAGAGCAGAATCTTATTTAAAATAAGATTTTGTTCAAATAGAGTATTTGTTCAATATTTTACAATATTGTTACTTCTATTTATGTTTTTAGAAAGTAGGGAACTATTAATGCATTTTCCCTTTGTTTTGCAGCCCTCAGAAGTTTGACAGTGTGAAACAGGAAGGTAACTGATAGAGCTTTAAATTCAAAAACCTAATGTATTACAGAACTGAAAATGGACAATATTAATAAAGATAGAGGAAAATAAAGCCACAGTAAAGACAAATTAAGACAAACGTAAGCAGATAATTTAATTTCTGCTCTAATTAGTGTATTACTTCTACTTAATTAAAAATAAATGCTTAATTTAATTTTAGAACTAAATGAAAATCCAGTGATAAAACTTAAAAGGGCTTTTTTGTTTTAAGGAGTAAGCATATGCCATAAATAGGGATATTATCAAATGGAAGTAATTTCAGATTTTATAAAACTTCTAAATGAGTCTGGCCAGAAATTTATGTGAGTTTGAGTCAATGTATAATGTCCAAGTAAAATAGAGGTTTTATGGTACACCTCAGAGATTTGTTTTGTTTTGGGTTTTTTAGCTAAACTTTGTTTTAACTATGAGGTAATTATCTGAAAAATAAAACACATACTTCTGAAAATTTGTGAAGTAAAAAGAAAAGAAAAAGGTAATCAGCTTCAGTAACATATTAAGTGTCACTATTGGGTATTCTCTGACACCTAGTATGTATGACAAATTAAAAGTGACAATTTAGCCATCCTGCTCTTATATATCTGCTGCACTGCTGATGTCATACAGATACGAAACTGAATGGATTTCTCTGTAAATTATTTTATTCTTAGTACTAGGCATATCAACAAAACCTTTCAAACTTGTTGTTGTATAAGGTACTAGGGGCAGTTAGAATTTCTTTCACTCAGGCTATTTCGTATCTCAATCCCAGTCCTACTAATATTATCAGGTATATCACTAGAAGCCCTATAGAGTTTTCCAGTCTTTCAAATGCTGCAGGATTTCCATCTGTCCAACAGACTTCTCTATTTACATTCTTGAATAAATAAAGGAGTCTAGACTATTTACTTTAACAAAGGCCAGGAATCATTTGTTGTATAATTGTTAGGCTCAAGTGAAGTGTAACTAAAACTTCTCTTCAAAGATCTCTCACCACATGTTCTCTATCTATCATTCCCTGTATTATTTACTATTTTGTAGGTTTAATGGAGGCATTTCTTACACCCAGATGGCTTGCTAGACTGGTATTAAGTACCTTTGTGAAAGACTAATGTATTAAATAATTCTCTGCATGCTGGATGTTTTGTCATATGCATACTTCGTGCTAGCATTTCAACATATCTCTCATCACATCTGTCAACTTAAAAAACAAAGTTGGGATTTCATGTATGTGAGTGGTAACATGAATCTGGCATCTTCTGAAACAACAATATCCAGAAATACTATAATACTACAATATGTGATTTTTAATACATTTTCACATTCTTTAAGTTTCATGAATAGTAAATAAGTAACTGAATGAAGCTTGATTTTTATTCCAGTATATATTTACTTTTCTAGCAATACCATAACATAGCAGAATGCTACCAGAATTTGCTACTTATATTCAAGAGTTTTCTCACTAAATAGTTATTGTTTGAAAGCTGTTACAAAGTCAGAATATATAATATGATTCACATCTATGAATAACTGACACATTTTGGCATATATAGAAAGCCCCCCCAAAAAAATATTGCTCATGGTTTCTCAATATTCTCATCTAAAGATAATTTTCTGCCTATATTTCCACTACTTGAGCCATGTGCTTAATGAATGATTAACAAAAACCAGAATATTAGATAAAAAGATGTTATTGTGATCATAAAACACATAGCTTAGTTTTGCTGATACAATTAGAGGACAGGTAGGAGATGCTGATATACACTTTGCTTTCACAGGAAGCAATAATATTTCTCAATAAACATTTCTATATTTAAGGAAGTCATTAAATATAGTATTTGAATGACCATAGACTGAAAGCAGAAAAGGAAAAATAACTCGTTTCTGTGTTCAACATGGCTTTGATGGAGTTAATTTTCTCCACAGCAACTCATACAGCTCTGTTTTAGCTTTAAGACCAAAACATTGTTGATAGCACACCAAAATTTCAGCTAATCCTGAATAGTGATTTCACAGCATTAAGGCAAGAGGCTGGGAGGGAACATAGCTGAGACAGCTGACTGCAACTGACCAAAGTGATAATCTCACTTCATATAATGTCATGCCTAGCAATAAAATTAGGGTATTTTATATAAATATAACATATACTCTTTTAACAGGAAGGCATGAGACTCATTTATGGTAAAACAAGGTAATCTATACATCCTTGATTTGTAGCACTCATATTTGACCTGCACTGCATTGCATTAGTCTCTGAAAAGTTCAGGATTTTATATGTAGTCATGTCTTCTCTACTACTTTGTAGAACTTCTATTTTCTTAGATGTGTCACATTGAAATATGTTTCTTTTCCTGAATCACCTTTTATAGAGCTGTACTGCCTAGAGGCCCTTGTCATAGACTAAGTGTCCCTTGAGTAGTACAAACAGTGAACAAAAGGATGAACATATCCCAGACGTTTTGCAAGTTAAGTATAAAAGAAATACTAAAAACTGATGCAAGAAGTTCTATTTAGAGAAGTGATGACATGGTATTGGTATGGGAAGCAAGGACAGGTGAGGGCCTAGTTCTAGCCACACAGGCTAATTTAAACACTCAGAAATCAGATCTGAGATCAGTCACTTAGAACAGCCAAGTGACCACCATCACAACTAGTCAGTCCCAGCAGACAACATTATTTTGTTTTTTTTTTTGGGGGCTGTCTGTAACCAGGAAGCTCAGAGAAGTGCGAAGCCCCTGGCCTGGTTCCAGTTCCTCTCACGATGGAGTCGGAGACAGGCATGGGCTGAGCCCCAGACACAGCGGGCTATTTAAATGTCCCAGAAGTGCAGGGATCTATGATCCCTGTGTATCATCAAGGCCAATCAAGGGTGAGTCATCTGGGCTTTTCTGGACAGCCTTAAAGGTTAGTTTTCAGTAGAGATCCAGCCATGGTTGCAACTCAGCTGAAGGTTGTTGCTGCAAAAATTATGAGTACCCAGACAGAGGCTGCAAGCAAACTTGTAGGCATTCAGACTCCTGGCTGCAGAGAGTGCCAGATCATGATACATGCAACAGAGGGTGATGGAGACAACATCTGTATTAGGTGTAAACAGGTGAATGAGCCTGGTGTCTGAGCTGAAGAAAGAAGTGGCAAAACTAAGGACTATATAGAAATGCGAAAGGAAGTTAGACTTATGGAACCAGGCTCTGTGGACTCCTCTAGCAGAGGGAGGTGACCCAAGAAACAGGGGCTAATGGATAGAGGTCCCTGTTACCAGAGGTAAGGAAAAGTCCCTCCCAATTGCCCTTGCACAACAAGTATGGGGCACTGGAAGTTGAGAGTGAGGCAAATGAGAATGCAGAACAGATACCATCTGAGGGGTTGCCTAAAGCAAATCAGTCTCCCCCTTGCAATAGGACTTAAAGACAAGGGAAGGGTAATTGTTATTGGTGATTCCCAAAGAGAACAGAAGGCCCCATATGTCAGCTGGATCCTTCCCACAGGGAAATCTTCTGCCTCTCTGGGGCCCAGGTCAGAGATGTTACCAGAAGTTTGCCTAGTCTGGTACAGCCCTCTGATTACTATTCCTTACTAGTTATACAGGTGGGAAGCGATGAGGTCAAAACCAGAAGTCAAAAAGTAATCAAAAGGGACATCAAGTCACTGGTTGAAGGATGAGGAGCATGGGTAGTTTTTTCAATACCCTCAGTGGCAGGAAGGAATACTGAAAAAGGAACAGGAAATATGGATGATCACCAAGTGTGTCAGAGGCTCATGGTACATACAGAATTTTGGAGTATTTTTGATCTTAGGGAACTTTATATGGCACTCATCCAATTGGTGGGTATTTTGGCAAAAGTTAAACTCCCTGTGCATGCCAACTGGTTCTCATATATGAGGGGCTGGGTGCAGTTGAGCTGAATTCCTGATTGATGCCCAACTGGACCTTTAATGTGACTAACTTTACACTCTTGGGAACATAATTAAAACTCAAAAGGAGTCAGGTGCCTAAGTTCCTTCTCTCTCTCTGTCAGGTGGGGCAGAAAATGGCCATGACAGCAAGGGGGTCTCTCTTCAGCTATGGCAGGCAGCGCAGGTACAGTAGAATCACAGAATCATAGAATCATAGAACCAGTCAGGGTTGGAAGGGACCACAAGGATCATCTAGTTCCAACACCCCTGCCATGGGCACAGACAACCTACCCTAGATCAGGCTGGACACAGCCTCATCCAGCCTGGTCTTAAACACCTTCAGGGAAGTGGCCCCAACCATCCCCCAAGCAACCCGTTCCAGAGCCTCACCACTCTCATGGTGAAGAACTTTCTCCTTACATCCAATCTAAATTTTCCCACCTCCAGCTTTGCTCCATTTCCTCTAGTCCTGTCACTACCTGAGAGCCTAAAAAGTCCCTCCCCAGCTTTTCTGTAGGCCCCCTTCAGATCCTGGAAGGCCACAATAAGGTCACCTGGGAGCCTCCTCTTCTCCAAATTGAACAGCCCCAACTCTTTCAGTCTGTTCTTGTAGGAGAGATGCTCCAGACCTCTGATCATCCTCGTGGCCCTTCTCTGGACACGCTCCAGCATATCCACATCCCTCTTGTAATAGGGGCTCCAGAACTAGATGCAGTACTCCAGGTGGAGTCTCACTAGGGTGGAGTAGAGGGGGAGAATCACCTCCCTCGACCTGCTGGCCACACTTCTGCTGATGCAGCCCAGGATCTGGTTGACTTTGTGGGCTGCAAATGCATACTGCTGGCTCATGTTGAGCTTCTCATCCACCAGTACACCCATGTCCCTCTCCTCAGGGTTCCTCTCCAGCTAGTCACTGCCCAGGCTGTTTGTGCTTGGGATTGCCTCAACCCAGATGCAGGACCTTGCACTTGGCCTTGTTGAACTTCATGAGGTTGGCTTGTGCCCACCTCTCCAGCCTGTCCAGGTCCCTCTGGATGGCATCCCTGCCCTCCAGTGTGTCTGCTACACCACATAGCTCGGTGTCATCCGCAAACTTGTTGAGGGTGGACTCAATGCCTATGTCCATGTCACTGACAAACATGTTGAACAAGACTGGTCCCAGGACTGATCCCTGAGGGACTTGGCTTGTCACTGGTCTCCACTTGGACATGGACCCATTGACAGCCAGTCTTTGGGTGTGGCCATCAAGCCAGATCTTTATCTATCTAGTGGTCCACCCATCAAACCCATGTTTCACCAGCCTGCAGACCAGGATGCGGTGTGGGACAGTGTCAAAGGCTTTGCTCAGGTCCAGATAAATGACATCAGTTGCTCGCCCTTCATCTATTAATGTTATGACCTGTTTGTAGAAGGCCATCAGGTTTGTCAGTCAGGATCTGCCCTTGGTGAAGCCATGCTGATTGGACCCAATCACCTCTTCACTATTCTCCTGTCTCAGTAGTGCCTTCAGGAGGATCTGCTCCATGATCTTACCAGGCCCAGAGGTGAGACTGACTGTTCTGTTTTTCCCTGGCTCCTCCTTCCTACCCTTTTTTGAAAATGGGA
>VWZI01008841.1:99424-110354 GCA_013396835.1 Psilopogon haemacephalus | reverse complement strand
AGTTCCAACACCCCTGCCATGGGCACAGACAACCTACCCTAGATCAGGCTGGACACAGCCTCATCCAGCCTGGTCTTAAACACCTTCAGGGAAGTGGCCCCAACCATCCCCCAAGCAACCCGTTCCAGAGCCTCACCACTCTCATGGTGAAGAACTTTCTCCTTACATCCAATCTAAATTTTCCCACCTCCAGCTTTGCTCCATTTCCTCTAGTCCTGTCACTACCTGAGAGCCTAAAAAGTCCCTCCCCAGCTTTTCTGTAGGCCCCCTTCAGATCCTGGAAGGCCACAATAAGGTCACCTGGGAGCCTCCTCTTCTCCAAATTGAACAGCCCCAACTCTTTCAGTCTGTTCTTGTAGGAGAGATGCTCCAGACCTCTGATCATCCTCGTGGCCCTTCTCTGGACACGCTCCAGCATATCCACATCCCTCTTGTAATAGGGGCTCCAGAACTAGATGCAGTACTCCAGGTGGAGTCTCACTAGGGTGGAGTAGAGGGGGAGAATCCCCTCCCTCGACCTGCTGGCCACACTTCTGCTGATGCAGCCCAGGATCTGGTTGACTTTGTGGGCTGCAAATGCATACTGCTGGCTCATGTTGAGCTTCTCATCCACCAGTACACCCATGTCCCTCTCCTCAGGGTTCCTCTCCAGCTAGTCACTGCCCAGGCTGTTTGTGCTTGGGATTGCCTCAACCCAGATGCAGGACCTTGCACTTGGCCTTGTTGAACTTCATGAGGTTGGCTTGTGCCCACCTCTCCAGCCTGTCCAGGTCCCTCTGGATGGCATCCCTGCCCTCCAGTGTGTCTGCTACACCACATAGCTCGGTGTCATCCGCAAACTTGTTGAGGGTGGACTCAATGCCTATGTCCATGTCACTGACAAACATGTTGAACAAGACTGGTCCCAGGACTGATCCCTGAGGGACTTGGCTTGTCACTGGTCTCCACTTGGACATGGACCCATTGACAGCCAGTCTTTGGGTGTGGCCATCAAGCCAGATCTTTATCTATCTAGTGGTCCACCCATCAAACCCATGTTTCACCAGCCTGCAGACCAGGATGCGGTGTGGGACAGTGTCAAAGGCTTTGCTCAGGTCCAGATAAATGACATCAGTTGCTCGCCCTTCATCTATTAATGTTATGACCTGTTTGTAGAAGGCCATCAGGTTTGTCAGTCAGGATCTGCCCTTGGTGAAGCCATGCTGATTGGACCCAATCACCTCTTCACTATTCTCCTGTCTCAGTAGTGCCTTCAGGAGGATCTGCTCCATGATCTTACCAGGCCCAGAGGTGAGACTGACTGTTCTGTTTTTCCCTGGCTCCTCCTTCCTACCCTTTTTTGAAAATGGGATTTTTGTTTCTCCTTTTCCAGTCAGTGGGGACTTCACCAGACTGCCATGACTTTTGGAATGTAATAGAGAGGGGTTTAGCAACCTCATCTGTCAGTTCTCTCAGTACCTGTATGTGTATCTCATCAGGTCCCATGGACTTGAACACTTTCTGGTTCTTCAGGTGATTATTTTTCTTCTGCATGCCTTCAGTGTTGCTGTTGTATCCTGCCTAACCCCATGGACCCATTGACAGCCACTCTTTGGGTGCGGCCATCAAGCCAGTTCTGTATCCATCTGGTGGTCTACCCATCAAACCCATGTTTCACCAGCTTGGAGACCAGGATGTGGTGTGGGATAGTGTCAAAGGCTTTGCTCAGGTCCATCAGGCAGCGGCTCCTCAAGATGTGTAGTAACAGCACTCACCTCCTCCCCCACAGCAGAATCCCAGCACACAGTGTTCAAGCAGTTCTCAAGTAGTTCTTGCAAGCAGCTCTGTAAGCAGCTCCCAAGCAGTCTCTTAAACAATTCCCAAGCTGATGTCCAGAGCAGGTCTCTATGCAGCCCTCTAAGCAGTCTTTTACAATTTCACTCCTTGACACCAAGCAGTTGCCACCTGCTCTGACTGATCAGTGGAGTGCACACCTTATTCAGCCTCCAGAGCTTTCAATTGTGCCTGCCTCTAGGGCTTCAAAATCTGCCCCTGTCTCCAGGGACTTTTGCTGCCTTTGCCACCAGGGAGTCCCTAGAATCCTAAACTTCACCAGGGGGTTTCTTGAGTTCAAAACCCCTTATTTGACTCCAGGAGGCCAAGTGCAAAGCTCCCATACACTAAACAATTATTCTAAATGATTTTGAGCCATATATTTCCAGTCCCTTACAGGCAGAGCAGAGTAGAGTGAGCATAGAGCTTCGTGTTACCTGCTCATTTCCTTTTATCAACTCATGCCCAATATTAGTTTGCCTCTGGACATAGATCAGCCAATCAGAATGGCACTTTGCCAATTCTGACCATATTAGGTGAAACCAGGGCTTTTACTTTCTGTGGTTTCTTCTCTCAGTACGAAAGGTGGAGGAACAGAGGAACATATCTGGGCAAGCCAGGACATGTTTAGGCCTATTCAGACCCACTTACCCCACCCTTCTGATGCTGGGGGAAGCAAGGGTGGGAGGAAAACAAAGGCTTGGTCCAGTATGTCCCCTCCAAAGTGATAAACAGGTACCCACAGATGTTTATGTACTTGTTAGTGTCTTGCCAAGATAAGAGTAAGGAAGCCCTGGTTTCACCTAATATGGTCAGCTTTGCAAATGCCATTCTAATTGGTGAATCTCTGTGGCCAGAGTTAAAACCAGGGGGTTAAAAACAGGTGCACTAGAGCCATTATGCTTGCCCAAATAATATAAATTGAGCTAAGTTGCAAGCAGTTGTGCTTCCTCTGCCTCACTGCTCTGTCACAGTGTGTTGCTCTTCTCTACATTCTGCTCTGCTCAGACAACATGCTCTACCTCACTGCTCCACCCTGCCATGTGATTCAGACCAGTTTAGCCTTGATGCTTTGGGATTGAACTACCTGGAAAATCAAGTGCCTCATGTTTACCAAGAGAAGGCATTAAGTGCCATGACATGGTGAGAAGTGCCACCAACATTGTACTCTCTGCAAATATGCAAGAGATCCTACCTGCTCCTTCTCAAACCTCTGTGCCAAGATGAATCAGGATCAAGTCAGAGATCATCTGCCTCTTTCCCAGCACCCTGCTGGAGCCTTGGAAGTTCTAGAAGCCTCTCAACAGCTATCAAGGTGCTGAGCAGTTCCAACACTGCTGCAAAGGAGCCAAGGAGTGTCTCTGAATTCTACTCCACTGCTGTGAGTAGAACAGACTTTCCCTAGAGCTCCAGGCCACCTATTTATAAGTGGGACAGAGCCATTTTGTGGCTAAACTTTTCTAATGTTCCGATTTTCCTAAATTGCTAAATTGCCCATAAGCATCCTTGTGAAGATTTTCCTGACCAAGTTAGAACCCAAATTTAACTAGTTTGCATATAGTTTGTGGGTGGGCCTTTTTGGAAATAAAATAACTACATGTTTTATAATTTCTGCCTCATTAATTGCTCTAACTAATTCAAGGGGGTTAAAACCAGGTGCACTAGAGCCTAAGAACAGCCTTCAGTTTGTCATTTCACTTGATGTGGGAGATGGTGACAATAATATCAAAATTGTCTGTGACAAGTGGCAGGAAGGCACATCAGACTTGGAAGGATGGACTGATAATAAGGGCCTTCAACCTATTGTCCTGAAGCACAATTCAGCAAAGCCAAGGTCTTATAGAGGTGAGTCAGGGGTCTCTGAGGTAGTAGGAGACAGGAAGGTAGCTCACACAAAACACTGTGGGAGAACAATGGAGTGTCCTGCTAAGAGGTTAGACATGACTGGCAGCGCAGCTGAAGTGACGCTACACCAACGCACACAGTGTGGGCAACAAACAGGAGGAGCTGGAAGCTACTCTGACACAGAAAAGCTATGACATAGTGGCAATTACAGAAACATGGTGGGATGAATCCTGTGACTGAAATGTGGCTATAAGTGGCTACAAGCTGTTCAGAAGGGGCATGAGGAAGAAGAGATGGAGGTATTGCCCTCTATGTAAAGAAGTGGATAGAATCTGAAGAGTTGTTGCTAAAGAATAGCCATGAGTAGGTCAAAAGCCTATGGATGGGAATTAGGGACGTGACAACAAAGGGAGTCTTGTGGTAGGAGTCTACTACAGGCTGCCTGATCAAGCAAAGCTTATTGATGAAGCATTTTGACTCCAGATCAAGGAGTCTTTGCGATCACAGGCTCTCATACTTTTGGGAGATTTTAACCACCCCAACATCTGTTGGAAAAGTAGCATGCCTAGCTATAGGCAATCCAGAGGCTCCTGGAGTGTCTAGATGACAACTTCTTAAGACAAGAAATTAACAGCCCTGCATGTGGGACTGGATGGACAAGGAACTTTTCAAGGAATTAAGGGGAAAAAAGTGTATCACCTTTGGAAAGAGGGGGAGGTAACTCAGGATAAAAATAAGGTTGTTACCAGGTCATGTAGGAATAAAATTACAGAGACAAAAGCCTAGTTAGAACTTAGACTGTCCACTTCTGTGAATGATAATTAAAATTGTTTTTATAAATGTATCAATGGCATAAAGAGGGGCAAGGATAACCCTCATTCTTTATTGGGCAAGGAAGGGAACAGAGTAAGTGTAGATGAGGAAAAGGCAGAGGTGCTTAACACCTTTGTCTCAATTTTCAGTTGTAAGGCAGGTTATCCTCAGGACAGCTGACCTCCTGAGCTGGTAGCTGGAGGGTCAGAGAGCAGAACAGCCCCCCTGTAATCCAGGAGGAAGCACTAAGGGACCTGTTGTGCCTCTTGGATCTTCACAAGTCTCTGGGACCATATGGGATCCATCCTAGAGTGCTGAGAGAGCTGGCAGATGAGCTTGCCAAGATGCTTTCCAGCATTTATCAGCAGTTCTGGCTCACTGGACAGGTCCCAGGTGGCCAATGTAGTGCCCATCCACAAGAAGGGCCAGGAGGAGGAACTGGGAAATTACAGACCTGTCAGCCTGACCCCAGTGCGAGGCAAGGTTATGGAACAGATCATCCTGAGTACAATTGCAAAGTACCTACAGTATGGCCAAGGAATCAGATCCAGCCAGCATGGATTTAGGAGGGGCAGGTCCTGCTTGACCTACTTGATCTCTTTTTATGACCAGGTGACCCACCTGGTGGATGTGGGGAATGCTGTGGATGTAGTCTACCTGGACTTCAGCAGGCCTTTGACACTGCCTGCCATAACAAACTCCTGGCCAAGCTGGCAGATCACGGCTTAGACAGGGGCACTCTGTGCTGGGTTAAGAACTTGCTGGAGGGCCAATCCCAGAGAGTGGTGGTGAATGGTGCCAAATCCAGTTGGCAGTCAGTCAGTGGTGTGCCCCAGGGCTCAGTGCTGGGTTTAGTCCTGTTTGATATCTTTATTGATGATCTGGATGAGGGGATTGAGTCCACCATCAGTAAGTTTGCAGATGACACCAAGTTGGGAGCATGTGTTGATCTGCTGGAGGGTAGGAGAGCTTTGCAGAGGGATGTGGACAGACTGGATAGATGGGCACAGTCCAATGCCATGAGTTTTAACAAGTCCAAGTGCTGGGTTCTGCACTTTTGACACAACAACCCCATGCAGCACAACAGGCTGGGGAGGTAGTGGTTGGAGAGCAGCCAGGTAGAGAGGGACTTGAGGGTACTGGTTGACAGCTGACTGAACATGAGCCAGCAGTGTGCCCAGGTGGCCAACAAGGCCAATGGCATCCTGGCCCATATCAGGAATAGTGTGGCCAGCAAGACTAAGGAAGTCATTCTTTCCCTGTACTCAATGCTGATTAGGTCACACCTTGAATACTATTTCCAGTTCTGGGCCTTTAATTTAAGAAAGATGTTGATATGCTCAAATGTGTCCACAGAAGGGTGACAAGGCTGATGAGGGTGCTGGAGCACAAGCCCTGTGAGGAGAGGCTGAGGGAGTTTGGGTTGTTAGCTTGGAGAAGGGGAGGCCCAGGGAACACCTTATTGCTCTCTACAACTACTTCAGAGGAGGTTGTAACTAGGTGGAGGTTGGTCTCTTCTCTCAGGCAACCAGTGACAGAACAGGAGGATACAGTCTCAAGCTGCACTAGGACAGGTTTAGACTGGATGTTAGGAAGAAGTTCTTTGAAGAAGGAGTGATTGGCCATTGGAATGGGCTGCCTGGGGAGGTGGCAGAGTCACAGTCCTTTGAGATGTTTTAAAGGGGACTGGATAATGTACTTAGTGCCATGGTTTAGTTAATTGGAAGGTATTAGGTGATAGGTTGGACTCAGTCATCTTGAAGGTCTTTTCCAACCTGGTTAATTCTGTGATTAGACCTGTTGGTCACAAATGTGAGTGAAGTAATCAGGGATATCAAAGTCAAAGGCAGCCTGGCCTGTGGCAATGTGCTAGTGCAGTACACTGTCCTAAGGGGTACAAAGCCAATGAGAAGTAGAGTTAGGATTCTAAATTTTAGGAAAGCAGCATTGCAGCACTTCAAGGAGTTAGTAAATAGGACTTTCTGAGAAAAAGCCCTCATAGACAAGGGAGCAGAACACAGCTGGCAGATATTTAAGGATGCTTTCTATAGAGCACAAGGGACCACAATCCCCAGGTGTAAGAAACTGGGCAAGGTAGCCAAGAGAGAATCTTGGCTGAGTGGGGACTTTTTGGTCAAACTAAAGGGCAAGTTTGGACTACACAGGAAATGGAAGAAAGGACAGGCATCCTGGGAATAGCATAGGAATATTGCCTGATTGTGTAGGGACAGGGTCAGGAAGGCCAAGGAACAACTGGAACTGAACTTGGCAAGGGATGTGAAGAAAAACAAGAAAGGCTTCTACAGGTACATAAACCAGAACAGGAAGGTTAAAGAAAGCTTACCCTCCCTGATGAGCAACAGTGGGAAACCAGTGTGAATAGATGAGGAGAAGGCTGAAACTCTCAACATTTTTGTCTGTCTTCACTGGCAAACCTTTTCCTCATGGCTTTCATGCTGATGGCCCACAAGATGGAGGCCAGGAAGACAAAATCCCTCCCACTGTAAGTGAAAACAAGGTATATGATCATCTGAGGAACCTGAACAAATACAAAGTCATGAGACCTGATGAAATGCATCCCAGCGTCATGAGGGAATTAGCTGAAGTAGCTGTCAAGCCACTCTCCATGCTATTTAAAGTCATGACACTCAGATGGAGTCCCTGGTGACAGACAAAAGGAAACATTACACCCATTTTTTACAAAGGTTAGAAAGGAGGACTCTGGGAACCAGTGACCTTATAGCCTCACTTCCATACCTGGCAGTATCATGGAACATGATGCCATGCTAAGGTACATAGAGGGCAGGAGGGGATTCAAGACAGCCAGCATGGCTTTAGTAGGGGCAAATCCTGCCTGACCAACCTATTGGCTTTCTATGACAAAGTGACTACGGATGTGATCTACCTGGACTTCTGCAAGACCTTTAACACCGTCCCTCACAACATCTTACTGGCCAAATGGGAGTGATATAGATTTGATGGGTGAACTGTTCAGTGGATATGGAATGCTTGAATGGAGAGCAGTGACAAGTGGCATCCCTCAGGGGTCCATATTGGGATCTGTACTGTTCAATGTTTTTATCAGTGATGTAGACAATGGATCAAGTGCTGTATTGGTTCTAGTTAAACTTCTCAGAGCCCAAAGTGTTATAGAACAATAGAATAATGGGATGCTTTCCCCTCTCCCCTCTTTGGAAAACAAAGGAATTAGATGTAGAGAGTGAAAAGGAGTAAAACACCCAAAGAATAGTCTCAATTTGATTTGGAAGTTAAAAGAAAAACTTTAACNTATATATATAAAACCAGATTGGATGGAAGTGGATGCAGGTGGATTCTCCCACTATGCGTTTGGCTGGTGACATGCGGCAAAGCAGGCGTGGCAGGAACCAGGACACTGCTGGCAGGTGAGGCAGGGCCAAGACAGAGAGAGACAGGAAGTTCCTCTATTTTTATATGGGGGTCCAAGAAAGAATGTGAGAGTGGGCTAACCACTGCCTGGGGTCACGTTCAGACCACTCCTCAGGAGGGGTTAACCCTACAAGTGCACCATCAGCAGATTTGCAGATGACACCAAATTGAGTAGTGTTGTCAATATGCCAGAAGGAAGTGATGTCTTCCAGAGAGACCTCAACAAGCTGGAGAAATGGGGCCAGGTGAACCTCAGGAGGTTCAGCAAGAGCAAGTACAGGGTTCTGCACCTGGGCTGGAACAATACTCATTATCAGTACAGACTAGGTAGAAGGTGATAGACAGCAGCCCTATGGAAAAGCACTTGGGGTGCTGATGGATGAGAAGCTGGACTTGAGCAATCAGTATGCACTTGCAGCCACCCACATCCTGGGCTGCACCAAAAGAAGTGTGGCCAGCACACCAAGTGAGGTGATTATGCCACTTTGCTCTAATAGAACCTCTCCTGGAGTACTTTCCTCATGTCTGGAGCCCTCAATTGGGAAAGTTATGGAGCCAATGGAGTGGGCCCAGAGGAGCTCTGGGAAAATGATCAGTGAGTTGTATCATACTTACAAGTAAGAGAGATAATTAGAAAAACAAACCAGTGAATGTGATTATAAAATCAGTGATTTTATAGGTGGAGACTTGGATAAAAGTCCAATGGCCACAAACATTCCAACACTATCTTTATAACAAAAAAAATTTGGAATGATGCAGTCAAATGTAAACATTATGAAATATTATGTGAAAATGAGAGATTAAATATTTATATAAGAATATTAATTTAAGAAATGTCTAAAAATACTAGTCAGGTCAGGTATTGTACAAATGACAACATAATCACATTTGTGTGTGTGCACAATGCCAAGAAGGATATAGTTTATTTGTTTTATTTGTATTTATGACTCTGTGATAGTTTTAATCTTTTTTATGCACAGGCTTTAAGAAAATGATAATTTTATGGATAAATGTAATTTTGTTTTTTTACTCTTATGGGTGAGAAATCTACCATTGCAAGTGTTAAAAGACACATTCGGGTAAATTAACTAAATTGTCGAATACAGAATATGTTATTGATTGCACAAGTAGCTCTTTCACTCTGTTCACAACTGCCAGCCAATTTCACAGTGAAAAAAAAAAAAAAGAGAGAAAAACATGAAGTCAGTATCATGATTGAAAGGAAACCTTTATTATTTAACTCTTCTAACAATACGTGTCACATTGCAAACATTCTGAATCTTGAGAGACTGAGAAACTTGGAGATGTTTAGTCCAGATGTTTAGTCTGGAGATCTTACCAATGTCTATCAATATCTGAGGGGTGGGTCTCAAGTGGAGGGGGCAAATCTCTTTCCAGTGGTCTGCACAGCGATAAGACAAGGAACAACAGTTACAAACTGGAACATAGAAGGGTTCATCTTAACAAGAGGAGAAACTTCTTAACAATAAGTGTGACAGAGCTCTGGAGCAGATTGCCTAGAGAGGCTGTGGTCTCCTTCTCTGGAGACTTTTAAAATTCACCTGGATGCATTCCTGTTTGAACTACCCTGGTGCTTTTGCTTTGCCAGGAGGGTTGTACTCAATGATCTCTGGAGGTCTTTTCCAACCTCTAACATTCTGTGATTCTGTGAAACTCTTCAAATGTGTTCTGAAGAGGACAAAAAAAAAAAACCAAAAAACCAACAAATACAACAAATATTAACTTCAATCTTATCTATATTTTTGCTCCTTACATGAACATTTTTCACACAGTATGACTTAGTAAAAGATAATAAAACAGTCAAATATCACTAGGAATTACATTTTTATTTACCTTTAATGTGGTAAGCCTTTATATTTCTATTTTGACAAACTGGGAAATGATGATGAAACTACATAGAAAATTTTATGCATTTTTTTTCTTGGAATCAGACTCACTGTAGGGGATTTAAAAATACTTTTCTAAGATTTAAAATTAAATCTCAATAATAGAAGAAGGAGCCTGTAGCGTGAAGATAAAATTTCCAAGAGTGAAATCCTAGTAACTGTGTTCTTTATAGTTACTTTCAATGCTTAATGTGTATGTTGTGCTTTATGCTTGTTAAAGCATTCTGTGTGACTTTCTATTTATTTGAACAAGTTCCATTTTCCAATCTATAAATTAAATATTTATGATTTAGCACTAAATACTTTTGAATTTTTTCATATCACATTATGATCACAATGGTTGTTATTTTTTTGTGATTCAGAGAAGCATGAGTTTTCAACTCAGTCATTTCAAGTATGGCAGCAGAATAACCAGTTAGAAATAAAAAAAACACCAGAAGAACAATGAGAAAAGAAAAGAACCAGAATAATATTTCTACACTATTTTTCCAATTGGCTTTTAGCTTTGAAAATAAAACTGTACAAAATGGATTTATACTTCATACTGCATGCTTGAGATGGTGAAATGCAATCCTCCTTTTAATTTTTTTCCCCCATTTTATTTTTTTTTCCAGTATCACTGTGGCTGGCAAAATGTTGGAAGCTGATGTAATGAGTGACATCTCTTTCATTTAGCACTGATAGCATGAACTTGTGGCAAATGGATTACAGCACATGCCCTTTGTGAACATTTCTAATGTTCTTGGTTCTCACATGCACCTGAGCTACAAGGTAGAACTGATCTCTTTCCTGTTATTGTTAATAAATGAGGCAGATTATTAGAGGTTATACAAGTCTGTTAGTATTATAGAAAGAATAAATGTGTTCCATTAACTAGTATATTTCAAAGGATAAGACATAATATTTGGAAAATTACTAAGTAATACTAGTAACAAGAGAATGAAATGAGAAAAGATATTCTAAATGGTTGGAACAACTAAACTCATGACACTGCAAATGCACAATATTCAGTTGGGGTTTTTTTCAGAGCTTCAGATGGAAATTAATTTTCTACATTGACATGTTTGGGTTTTGTGGTTTTGTTTTTTTTTATTATTATTTATTAACTGTTGCTGCAATCTCCATAGCTGAAAGGAAAGTATTGC
>VWZI01008841.1:34908-99404 GCA_013396835.1 Psilopogon haemacephalus | reverse complement strand
TTTTTTTTTTAATTAAAGAGGTATGGTTCAGTGCTTAGAATCAGATTTTCAAAACACTTCAGAGATTCAACTTTACAAAATAATTCAATTCCATGTTCCTAAATAGGGTCAGTCTGAAGCTGTCAATGTTTCTACTGTGACATCACCTAGAAGATTTCAAAATAATAATAAGAAAACCCTTGCAAATCTCAGCACTGATCCCGTTCAATTACTGGTGTACTGTATGATTGTCTCATTTGTGACATACTTCAAAAATCAGTTTATGAGGAAGAAGATATTGAAAGTATTCTTAAATTACCAGGGATATGCAACTTGGTATAGTAGTGAGGCATATGTCTTGAATTAAGTAGTTAAGATGAATATCAAAAATAAGGCTGTTTCATCCTATGGATAGGAAAGACTTGCACTCCAAGTTCCTTTTTAAAGATCACATCACTTACATATTTGTATTGCTTGTGCTTTCCTTTCAAGTGTAAATTTTCATTACCTTCAAATACATAATTAAATTACTATGAGATTTAAGCTTTATTATTTTGTTGAAATGGTACTTACTCATCAGTAGTTCTGATATACTCCAGTTTAACTTCCCAGGTGTTTTAATCATTTGATGCAACTTTGCATACATAATTCTAAGCTTTATTCTGTTTGCATAATGAAAGCATGATTTTGGTGCTTAAAAAGGTCGAAAATCCATTCTTCAAATGTTAAGATGTCAAGGAATCTTGGGTTGATCACTACACTATTTAAACTATTTCAAAGACAATCCTAAAACACAAAGACAATCCTAAAACACAAGAGATACATGTGTGCAGTCCAGGTTTTACACAGCTTCCAACGTGTCCTTCAAGACCATTGTTTAAAAAAAAAAAAAACAAACAAAAAACCAAACCAAAAAACCAAACCAATTATTTAGAAAAGAAAAAATCCCACATAAACCCCAAAACAAATCCAATATGAATTCAAGAATGAAGGGAAATCTGTACCACTGTATTTTTAAATCCATATTTTAAAATCCATTAAATCCAACTGATTATTTTTTCAGTGTCAGGGTGTCATGTATTGAGTTGATTCTGCTTATATCTATAGTTAATAACATGTTGCCATCAGGCCAGCTTCAAAGCTAGCTGGAGCAAAGTATACTTGGGCTTGAATTTCAGATTACAACACGACAAGCTTCCTGTTTCCAGGACTGGCATGTTGGTTATTTCTGCTGGGCTGGCTTCTATGAGTTTGAGTGGGTAGAATCATTCTATTGCTCGCATCTGCTGCTGCTTCCACATTTTGCTGTGCATTTTCTGCAAGAAGACCAAGGTAATTGTGCATTGTATTATCTCAGTAAATTCCCTATTACAATCTATTTTTTTGTATGTATACTACTTTCCACCCCATCTGTGTTGGGAAAGGAGGTCTTCTAGAGAGCAAATGGTGCTAACTCAGAACATGCTGGGGTTTGGGGGGTTTTGTGATTTGTGACTTCTTTTTTTTTTTTTAGCCCTAAAAAAGGATTGCAATTTCAAGACTCAACTCTGTGTAACCAAACACTCTGTGTAACCAAGATTGCAAATCTTAGGAAAAGGTGTTCCTTTTGGGGAAGGGTGAGGACACCAAATTACTGCTCTGTCCCTGCCTTTTGGCATTGAAGTCTTTCCCCATCTGTGGTGGGTTATGAACTTTCCTCCCCCTGACTATTGAAATTTACCAGACCAGCTCAGATGGCTTGGAAGTAAGATAAAGCTATATTTACAGCAAAGAAAAAATTGCAAGCATATATGTACAATATATGTACATGTATGTACAATACATACAAATTAGAAACAAAATAGAAATCCAAACTTCCTCATGGACAAAGAAACTGCCCAGAACGGGATTAAAGCCACCCTCTCTCTCTCTCTCTCTCTCTCTCTCTCTCTCTCTCCAGGGCAGCCAGCAAAGCTTACCTGTTATCTGGTTAGCCAAGGTTAGTGGAAGATGTTAGAGCAGAGTGAAGATATTAAGGGAGTGTAATGGAGGGTATTAATTAATGCAATATTTTTTTTTCCCAAAATTAATGTTGTTTATTAATTTTGATATTCAGGATTTTCTTGACACCACCCAGTAATTTTAATAATAATTAGGTTCTATGCATCAGTCATGAAAACATGAAACAAAGGAATAACTGGATCTAGACCAAATATCAATAATATAACATTAAACTCAATTGAACTGGAAGACGAGTTCTTGCAATCAATATACCACTTGCCTACTAGATGGACTCGAGAGGCTCCTTTCTGTTTAAAATAGAAGGCTAAGATTCAATTAGATTCAATTACAGAGTTTGCTAAAGATTTGCTAAAGAGGCTTTTGAGTATTTACTCACAAAAATATTTTTTCCTGACTTTTGGGGCTAACTACAGTTCCCCAGACAGTACCCAAATGCTTGCAGGGCATTCGGTTGATGTCTTGTCAGCTGTTGAGGCTTCTGATCTTCCTAGTCTCTTAGCAGGGGTGCTGGGAGAAAGCAGACAATCTCTGACCTGGTCCTGATTCCTTTTGGCTCCAGACTCAGCAGGAAGGCTTGCAGAGGGGCAGGCAGGATGTCTTGCAAATGTGTAGTCTTGTCTGAAGACTGGCAGGTATCACATTGGCTAAGCAAGCCTATCACATGGAGGCATTTGGTGCCTATTCCTGGTAAACTCAAAGCGGTTTCCAGGCAGAAAAATCCAAATCATTAGGGTTTGTTACTATGTAGCAGGGCTAACTTAAAGCTTAGGAAACGTAATGCTGTAGAACATGGCAGGATGTAATGAAGCAGTAATACTGCCAGAAGCAGAGATCATGATAAGGCAGAACAATGGCAGCAGCAGCAAGCACATTGTCTCTGCCTGCTCATCTCTTTTTAAGTGTAGCCCAAGTCTAATGGGCATTTGGACACAGATTAGCCAATCAGGATGGCATTTAGCCAAGCTTAATCATATTAGGTGAAGTCAGAGTTTACTTTTACCTTTAAGTGTAGAACACAAACAAGTGCATAAACATGTGTGGGTCTATTGTAAACAAGTTTGGACAGACATGGTGGCACCAGGACCATTTATCTTCCTTTCTCGCAGTTGATTCTCCCAACAACAGAAAGAGAGAGAGCAGAAAAACTTGTCTGGACCTTCCACAACAGGGAGATGCATCCCAGAGCAAAGAGGCACAAATTATTTACATTTTGAGAAATTAAATTGGGGCAATAGTTATACTTCATTATCTGCTATTGTGAAGAGTGTTGATGGAACTGTGGTTAAGACCACCACAGTTGTCAAACCATTGCTCCTTTGTCTGTTGTGGAAACATTTCTTATCTTTGGTGTAAGTCCTCTGGTCAGGAGCCTTGCAGGCAATAAGTGGAAGAATGGAGCACTGGGCATTGACTCTCCACTATTCCTTGTTCCATGGCATACAGACCACTGAATCTCCACTCATTATACATGCCTGCACTGGTCACCACGTTTTTATCACCAATATTGGGATTTGTAATATTCCATTCTTTTGTGCTTCAAACAGGCACCTAATAATATTTTTTTGTTTTGTGCTTTCTAATTAGTGATGTGTGATTTACCTAATATGAACATTGCCTTGGATTAGATAAATAAAATAAGCGCATATTGCATTGTACAGACTGATCTATGGGCTACACCTTTCATAAAAGTTTTAGCATATATGAATTATTGTAATTAAAACAAAAATTCTACTTCAGGTTTCTGGCAATCAAGCACAAAAACTCAAGCCCTTCTTCTGAGATCTAGGATTTCTTTGATGGAGGTGTAGCTCTGTATTATATGTCTCTCTTAAAACTGAATTTCATACATGTGAAAGCTCTTAGAATCACAAAACTGGAAAATTAATCTCTCAACCAATAGAACAGATACAGCAGGGGCAGTGATGGAGTACAGTTTTTAAAATATGGTCCAAGTATATCCTCCTAACAAATTCAAGGGCAACACTTCTAAGCTTAAATGAATGGCACAGTGCAGAGAAGTGTAACTGCAAATGTAATACCCTATTCTTTCATTAATAAGTTCTGGGGTTGCGAACTTCCCAAACACTCTTAGTAAAGTGTTAAACATAAACACATGGATCGATACTCTCATGTCTATTTGTGTAATGTAAAAATGAACAAGCAAAAAAAACCACCAGACTTTGAAGCTGGCTAAATGCTATCACGGTCTAATTTACCAAGGAAATAATTTCATACTAAAAATCATACATCTTAATGAAGCAAAGTTTTAAAGGAAAATAAAAAGAAACAGGATGTAACAAATGTTTAGAAACCTATACATCTTTTTAGTGATCTCCTCTTGTACCTAGTAGACTAAAAAAAATAAAAAAAAACATGAAAAGGTAAATCATAGTCCTATGTACTTAACCTGTCACTGGGAAATGTACAGTACGGGAATTTGCAACATCCCACATTTCCTTGTCTTTTTTGACAAAGTAAAATGAGAGAGGATATTCTCACTGCAGAAGCAACTGATGTTTAGAGCAAATGTAATAAGCAGACAGACCTTAAATACATTAAAATTTGTTTAAAATTTTGAAATTTGACATGTTATTTCAACAAGTAGGAGCCTGTCATCTTTAAAAAACGATTAGTCCTTTCATGACTATTATCATTTCACCAACATTAATATCAGTGGGTTATAATTGGAACTGTGAAACCTTAGGGGAAAAAAATGTCTGAAACAAACATGCTGCCAAAAAGAACCAGAAAATACAGGATAAAGGAACAAAATCTGCCAAGTTGAGCCTGGGGACAGCTTAATTCAAGTCAGTCATACCTTTAGAAGTGAAGAAAATTACACCAAAAAATAAATTAATAACAAGGGGGCCACATTTTCAAACCAGCTTAGGAGGACCTGAAAGTTTCAAAGGTAATTTATGAAAGAAATGAAGGTTGTGATTTCCTAACAATGGCATTCACCTCATATAGGAATAACTCTAAGCATAAACAGAGGAATATTCATAAAGGAATATCCCACATTCTTTATCTCTAAAATGTGATGAATCATTTGGGGATTGTTTGGTAAACATTTCAGAAATTTCAGATCCTAAAATCAGTGTCACTAGTGCTCTTTTGCATTTAAGGATATCTGGATTTCTCAGCTGAATATCTGCAGAATGGTCTTGCTAAATATAACAGAGATATAATGTTCTTTCTTTCTTTCTGTGTTTTTTCTTCATCACTGGAGAAGTACTAGACACACAAAATCAAATTACACTGCCAGGTGCATAAACTCTATTTTTTTACCTGCAATCCTAAAGGAGGTTCTTCTGGATCTTCTTCTGGAGGATACAGACCACATCTCTGTTAAAAATCCTTTAATATTGGATCTCGGTCCACATTTTATGGTTACACATTGTGGTCACACATTGTGTGGTTAAGCGTTAAGAAGTGATTATAATGTTTTATATTTTTCTTTAACTGTAAAATATCTGAAATGATAGTACCGAGAAAATCCAAGGGTTAGTTTTGGTTGGGTTTTTTTTGTTTGTTTGATTGGGGTTTTTTTGAGTGTGTGCTTTTGTGTTTTTGTTTTCGTGGGCTTTTTTTAACATATAATTGTTGAAAACTAGACATAATTTATACCAGAGTGTTGTATAAAGGTGCTGGTACTACTAGAAGGGCACCGGGGGACTGAGTAGATGAAAAGAGTATAAACATAATACTGTCCCAGTCATAAGAATCATACTGAAGGCTGGGAGCTAGGGAGTGTTTGATTTTTCTGGTTGGTTGGCTTTTTTTTTGTTTTCTGTTTTGTTTCATTTATTTGGGGTTTTGTTTGTTTGGTTTGGTTGTTTGTGGGTGGTTTTAATTTGGGTTGTTGGTTTGTGGTTGTTGTTTGAGGTTTGGGGTTTTTGGTTTTGTTTTTTCCATTGGAAACCTGTACTATAAATATTGTCTGGGAATAAACTACCATCTACAGATTATGAATTATAAGTTAATCTTGATATAGAAACTCAAGGTCTTTGACAAATCTTTTGATATTGAGTTTCTTGCCATAAATATGAATTTAC
This sequence comes from Psilopogon haemacephalus, assembly GCA_013396835.1. NCBI lineage: Eukaryota > Metazoa > Chordata > Aves > Piciformes > Megalaimidae > Psilopogon > Psilopogon haemacephalus. Next base: position 93,369 of record VWZI01008841.1, on the reverse strand, counting down.
TACATTAGTTAGGAGTTAATCCTTTCAGAAAATAGTTCTGAGATATGAGAAAGAAATAGTAAATATATGAATCCATCTAACTAAACTCAGACACTATTTTTATCTACCCTGAATTCAGGCCAAAGAAGAACCCTTCTTATTTAGTTTTCAATTTTTAATGAATTAAGTCTTTCTATGAAGTAGTAAAATGTACTTTGAAGTTTGCAGTTCAAAAAACTTTGATGCTGTGGCCTTGGATCTCCTCCAGTACTTTAATTAAATTTTCAGTACACTGGAAAGGGTTATGGGAAAGCACCAATTGTATAGCTATTTGTTACAGTCCTTACAAGCTGAGAAACAGGTTTGTGCCTTTGTCCACCTGGTACTCAGATGGTCATAAACTATAAAACAGCTTCAATGGGAATGTATATAGGGAAATATCTTTAAAAATAGATTAATCTGTTCCTGGACTCAGGGCATGTGTGAAGGTGGATTCAGCTTCATATTCTAAAACAAGAGAGATAAAGGGCTAAACCAAACAGCACAGTTGCTTACCACTTGTATAAAATAAGCAGGTTCTTTAAAAGCCTTTTTTGTTTCCAGAAAAAAACAACACCCTACCACAGAATTACAGTTGGTGAAAATAAAAAACTACGTTTTGCAATCTCTTCCTCCCATTTTTACTATCTTCTACTTTTTTTCTCTTCTCCCTCTTACACCTCTTATCCAGGACAAATTTCTTGGTGTTTAATAATTCTTATTTACAACTTAGGAAAATGTATGTAAAGACTACCTTTCCCTAAGTAAAATCACTTTCTTTGAACTATATTAAGAACCTTTTTTCATAAGAAAACAATCTATCAGAGACATTCTTGTAAAGGAACATGATATTATTGCCTTGCACAAGGGAAAGCAGTTTGCGTGCTCTGTCAACATTCATTGCTCACAGAACAAAATTACTTGTATTCCTTTGCATTGTTTAATTTTTACTGTTTTTTTCAGCTTCTGCTTGAGTTTTTCTTTTAAGTTAATTAGATTTATCAGTTTATTTTTTTTTACCTAGACTTGACTTTAATGTTAATAAATAAATACATCAGATGCAAATTCTGCTGAAAGAAAGCTGAATATATCTGCAAAAATGAGCATCTGGACATTAAAATTGCATAGGTGATTGCCTCAGGGCTCCATCAAGGTTGCTGTTGTCTAATTTGGTTTTAGTGCACAACAGAAGACAAAGTGAATTGATGTTAGCATTTATAATAAATGAGAGCATTATTAGTATAACTTTTTTCTACTAATTAGGGCTACAAATGATAGTGCTATTGTAACATAATTCATAATTGCTGAATTTTCATTATGCTGTTAAAATATTAAATGGACTGTCAATAAAGTCTTAGCTCCGTATAACCAATATGTTGTTATTCACAAATAGGTTTTGAGGTAACATTGTGGTGAGTATTTGTAGGCTCTTTTTAAAAGTATTTCTCTTAATGGACCTTCATTCAGGTAGTTGTTCAATGTGCATCTAAGTTCAGCCATGGTATTCATGCTTGGATGGTTTCTTCACAATGTATTGCAGTTTCTCATCTAGAACTGACAATACATTTCATTCAACATTATTCATCAGTGTCAGATGTTTTAATACATACCTTCTTCAAAATAAAAAGTTGTCACTAGCCTTCCAACAATCATAAAACTTGAGAACTTCTTTGATTTCAAATATATGATGAATTCTGTAGAAGTTCCTAATGTTGCTCTATTCTATATTAGAAGAGCACATTTTCAGCTATTTTAATATGAATTAACTAGAAACTAAAGATATGCTATTATTTATATTTTGCAGACAGGAAATCTAAAATGCAGGAATGCTAGGTAGGATGACAGGGTCAAGTGTCTGAAATGAAGAGATGCACATCTAATCGAGTCTCTGCATTCCATTGCTCTATCAGTGCATCATAAGACCAATAAATGTAAGTCAGAAATATATGTGTATGAAAACTAAACCATGTCAATATCAGGCATGGTAATACTTGTTCAAATAAATGTTCAATTTAAAAAAAAATCACAAAGTATTTGTTAATTTTAGTATCTTCCATTGCATAGAGGAAGTTTCCTTCATCACATTTACTACACTTTAAATTACAGTAAACATGACTGAAGCTCAAATCTTTTCAAAATATCTTATCAAAATATCTTATCAAAATCTTCAGCACTTGGCTATCAGAATAATAAGGAGAAAAATATGAAATTTAAGTAGTCATAAATCTGATTTATGGCACAGCATTGAAAGTCCATGGAACAAAATAAAATAATATTAAATACTTTGAACAGATTATAAATATTGTTTCATTTAGAAAAAAGAAGTATATATTTTTTTAAAAAGTTGTGGATTCTTTTTATATGGAATATATCCAATAGGAAAAGAACTCTGATCCAGAAATATAATGTTAATTATGGCTTAAATAATTAAAAACTGTTACTAAATTCAGCCAAGTTGTTTGATTTACCTAATTTCATAATCCAGTGGATTTTGGGTTTTTTGTGTTGTTATTCCCTAGATCACAGAATCATGGGCAGGGACACCTCCCACTAGAACAGGTCACTCAAGGCCTCATCCAACCTGGCCCTGAACACCTCCAGGGAGGAAGCACCCACAACCTCACTGGGCAACCCATTCCAATACCTCACCATCCTCACTGTAAAGAACTTCCTCCTTATATGCAGTTTAAATCTCCCCTCTGCCAGTTTAAACCCATTACCGCTCATCTTGTCATTACAAGATCCTCAGCGTTCCTCTAGGCCCCTTTCAGATATTGGAAGACTACTATAAGCCTTTTCTCCTCCAGACTGAAGAGCCCCGACTCTCTCATCCTGTCCTCACAGGAGATGTGCTCCAGCCCTCTGATCATCTTTGTGGCACTCCTCTGGACTCACTCCATCAGTTCCATGTCCTTCTTGTGTTGGGATGCTGTGTACTTTGAAAGTAGCATTTCAGATACCCAGACATTGCAGGAAATTTATAAATTAAGTATGACGGTTTAATTGCTGACTTCATTACCCATAAAAACTACATCAGGCCATTTGTTCATTCTCTAATCTAGGATTAGAGTTACGTAATTTTGTGTTTTACTTGGAGAAAAAGAGCTACAGAACTCAAAACTTAATACTTTGAGCGTCAGTCTGCAATCAACATAAGCAACAAAACTGTAACGAAGTCTTGAGTATGAGGAGGAGTTAGTAAATCTAAGCATTCTGCGTCTGCTCTATTGTGGCTTGTAATTAGTGCTTGAAAAGCCTGTGTGTTAGTCACTGACCACAGTGGAGCACCCTATATGTAACAATGTAAAAAAAAAATCATGTTGGAATATCCAGAATAATTGCTCTTCCTAGGTACAGTTCCCACATATGTGTAGCTAGATAAGCTACAATGAGCGTTGTGAAAGAGAAAATATTCCTGCCTGTCAAGACAACATGTACAATTTTGTTTGTTGCATCAGATGTAGAGTCACAGTTTGCATCAGATGTAGAGTCACAGTTTACATCAACAGTGTGTTACAGGTCAATTCATCTGAGGCCTACCTGATGATGCAGAAAAAATGTTCCCTGGATTAGTTCCCAGTACCTGAAAGAAGGTAAAATGTACTTGTTCTCTATATTTTTCTCCCTATTTCTGTCTTACTATGAAAAGCATTTTACTGTGCTCTTTGCTCTTGTATCTTTTTTTATTGAGAATCAGAAAGAACCCTGCACCTCCTTCAGCGCGGAATAGACATGAAATAACATATACATGCTGAAACACCTTTTGTGTTTCATATCTCTGAAGAAAGCAGGCCCATATCTATTATATCTCAGAAAATGTGGTCTCAATGTAACCCAAAGCACCCAGTGTTCATATAAATAGAGAATTGAAGAGTACATGCTTTTCTCTGTTCTTCACAGTCTTTCTGTTTCAGACAGCTTTCAGAATAACAATAGACATACAAGATGGAGATCTGAAAGTTTTGCTTCCATCGATAAATAATCCCTGGACACTTATTACCACTGGCAGCAGAAGCAGGAGGAACAGTGTATCTGTTATTAAGATCAATAGATTTACAAATCATTTAACCATTTTTAGCAGTATATTTTTATCCAAAGTTGTTACTGGTATATTGTGATGGACTTAGGAAATCACCTTCCAAATTAAAATTTACAATACTACTTCAGACAGCTTGGAAGTAAGATAAAGTTATATTTTACAGCAAAGCTAAATTTACAAGAATATATAAAAAAATATATATTTACATGTATTTACAATTATATACTATTTTAAAATAATACAAAAATGCAATCTTTTCTCCTGGACAAACTAAAAGCTCAGAAGCAGCCAATACCACCTTCTTCCCTCTCCCCAGATAGAAAACCAGCAAGACCTCACATGTTATCTGGGCAGTCAAGGTTAGTATTCAATATGGAGAAGTCAGAGAAGAGCAAAGGAAGAGTGAACAGAGCCAGTGCCCGGAGGCCAAGAGAAGAAAATTGTTTATACATTGGCTTTTTATAGCAATTAGCAAACCAATGAATGATATAGACTTTATAATTGTTATTCTTTCATATCCAATGATCTAACTTATATAGATTCTGCACTGAGCTTTCAGGAAAATCTCGACTTCTTTTATTGGAATTTTCCATTAAGACTTAGACTACCATATACATTTTTGGACTTTTTTTCCTTATATTCAACAATTGATAGTTGCAATGGGTTAAATTTCATATGAATCAAATTTGAATTTTATAACTCTTTGACCTTAGTTAAAAAAGAAAAAAAAATTATGCATTATCCAAAATTACAGGTTATTACAACCCTTGGTAAAGCAGCTGATTAAGGTCAAGATATTCAGAAGCATTTATGCACAACCTGTTACACATGTGTTTTAGTTTTAATTGCACTGACCAGAAATGAAAGATTTCCGCTTTATTCTCATGCCATATGTGGCTCTAAAAGCTAAATTGGAAATAAATAAAAACAACAAAAAAAGTATTTGAGACATCTGAATAGAACATGACTTAATGTATTGTGATTTTACCAGCCTTAGCAGTAACATGGCAACTAGCACCATGAAAATAAGAGCTAGCAGACTAATAAAAATGAGACATACAGTTTTGTGTTACTCATTGGCTGACTGATGTTTTGAGAATGACATACTGCACTTTTTTCTCAAGGACTGTCACTTTTATTTCCATTGCCAGATATAGTCCAGAATGTATCAAGCTATATCAAAACAAAACTGTGCACATCACTACCATTACACTTCCTGAAATCATATTTCTTGGAATTCTTATACATAAATTACATTAATAATGTCTCTTGATGATGGGTGTTTCAATGATATTTGAATTCAGCTTCATTCACTGCAGAAAAAAAGCTTTACAACTTCTTCATCCATACAGGAAGAAAAAGACATTCTGTTTCCTGTAGTTTATTATAATAAGGGAAAATAAACTGTATTTATATTCTAAAAGAAAGAATTTTCCGAGGTTGTACATTGCTGCTTTTGTTTTGGAAAAATGGGTTGGTTTTTTTTTTGTTTTCTAGACACCATTCATTTTTCAGATTTTTAAAATAAATGTTATTGACTGACCTACTGTTACTTTCCCCCATCCCAAGTTGCTGATTTCTCTTTGTAGTAAGATCTCTATATTTTCTCTTGTTCCAGAAAACCTCCCTTTAAATAGCACAACACAATTTTATTTCTAAGAGTACAAAACAAAGCAACAGAATAATGCAATTCTATGATTTTGTCTCAGTTACATAATCAGATAGAATACAAAAGATGATTTATAGCTGTTTATAACTTTATTTGATGCATCTGGGAATTGATCATTACCAGGCAACTGAATTCTATGCCAAAAAATATGTACCCAGAAAAAAAATAGTTCTCTGTAACTACAGTTACATCTCTGTAACCACCTAGCTAGATAAATAAACTGATGAAAGCCCTCATAGACAGAGTGTATTATTAAAGCTAAGACACAGGGAAAAGCACTTTTATCTTGCTGCAAAAAAAACTGTATTCCATTCCTTGGCTTCTCTAGAACATGCATTCTGCTAAGCCTACTTTCAGTAACAGCTTTTTGGAGAACACTCTCCATACTCTGTGCAAACTGTGACTGGAAATCATAAAATGTCACAAGATCATCCAGTTTACGCTGCCTTTTTCCTAGAAGTTAGCATTTCCTACAGTTAATAACGTGCACTTTAATGCATTCCTTATCAGCCATATCACTGAATATATAGTCCCTTCAAGCTTGCAGTTTGTCACCTAAGTTTTTTGCAACAGTGAAGATTTCTGCTGCTCAATGTATTTCATCATTTCAGAGTATTAAAGTGATGCAGCATACCTCTATAGCCCTTACCAGTTAAATTACCTCCCTTGTTAAAGGGTAATGTTCACTCAGTTGTGTCATAATGACCTTGGCTCTATTCTTCCTTGCTTTCCTTTTTCTACATTTGACCTGCCTCACTAAAGTTTAAAATTATAATTAGCACAGTGACTGGAAATCCAGGGAATTCATTTACTGACTCACTCTTTTTTCTTCCTAGGCTGATTTACAGAAATTTTGGTTCAAAAGAATATGGCCTAAATCCTACTTCCTGCAATTGAAAATGCTTACAGAGTAACATGTTATCAAGTATCAATAAAACGAAGTTGCTATCAATACCTGTTTCCAGAAGGAAGCTTCCAGGATGCTCTAATGAGCCAGAAATGTACTAAATATAAAATAAAGTGTCTACGTTTTCAGTCTGCAGTTCCAAAAGTTTAGCCTTATGATCCTGAGTGAACAAGCAACAGGTGGATTTTAGCAACTTAAAAAAAAATTTACTTTTTATAGCATAGCATGCCTTTACAAAAGATCATATAAATTGTCATTATCTACAGTCACAACTCATGTGATTCCCATCTAATGTTGATCCCATGTCAATGGCATCCTATTCAACAGTACATCTTCATCAACATGTATTTTTTGAAATAATATTTTTTTCCCATTAAGAAAAAGTGTTCTTGTATTGACAGCAGTCAGCAACAGACTTAAATATATTAATTTGGTTTTCACATTATGATGACCCAATTTTATACTATCTTTTTTGATACTTAGAATGTTATGATATGTGATCCCAGAATTTCCTTCACCTAATCAAACTTTCTCACTACTAGTGATATGGTCTATCATTTTATAACACTGTTTCACAACCTTTGGGGAGTTTCTTTAGATTAAGTCTGTGTTTTTTGGTTTTAAATAGAAGCAAGGAATATAAGTACTAATTTATTTACTCCATCACAAATTAATGGACAACAAAGTCACAAAGTTTTAGCAGTGTCCAAATACATTAATGAAAGAACAGTTGTCACATTCTACTATTTTATATCATGAATCACTTTGAAAAAAATGTTAGCTACCTCTACGGACAGCTGGTCAGTTTAAGCAATAGAACTACAACAATTCTTCCTTGTTCAAGTTTTGAAGGCAGTCACTGCTAAACTCAACAAACGTTGATCTTTAAAATCAGTGCACTTGCAAACATTTTGCCTTGTTATTGAATGGAGATAAATGTCTTGAATTGTTGACTTCGAAAGTCTCATGAAACAGAAAGGGGTTTGCTGAGATGCATCTTGCTTGAGAGATTTTAATTTTTTTTTTAATTGGCTTAATTCAGCCTAATTGATCATTTGTCTTAGTTGCTTTGACAACTGAAAAATCAAAAAGAACTCTTAGAGATGTATATGTCTACCAACTTCTCCAGTTAAAACCTGTTAGAAATTCAAACTCTGTGTCTTGGGAACACATACAATTTAACATTCAGGTTGTAGTTTGACCTCTGTTCTCTCTTTCATTCTAGTATTTATAGGCTTATTAAAAGGTTTCCCGCTTAGAGAACAAAATGTCCTCTAATGTTTGCCAGATAACGAGGTGGATCTTGAAAGTTTAAAGAGTCATTAGATTATGAAGTTTTAAAGACTTCCCAAATACTTCAGTTCTGCTGTGAAAATAAAGCATGTCTAAATTAATTTAGTTCCTTGTGGCTTTTGTTCTAACAAGGACTTTGATACAAACTTCAATGTTCATATTTTCCTAACATTGAATAGATGGTGAATTTTCAGTGAAACAACATTCAGAATTGTAAATAAGACTGTTACATATTTTGCTCAGCATCTTTTTCATTCCTCTTAACAAAACAAACCAACCAACCAAACTCCACACGTAAACAAATAAACATCAAAACCAAAACAAAAAAAAATTCACATAATGTCATTATCTATGAGTCACCTGCTTTAAATGTCTGAGTGTCTAACTTGTTTATGCACAGGCCCCATTTTGGTGTCTAGCTTACATTCAGACATTGTTGTAATGCAGCCAAATGTCTAAGTATTTCTACCAATGTCTGCAAAATCATGAATTTTAACTAAGTCCAGGTGAAGGTTAAAGATAAAACTTCTGAGCTGACAGTGAAGTATTAGTCATGACTATAAGAGCACTTCCTCTACATATCTAGTGAATCTGCAGACACCACATGCAGAGAGACAGACGAAAGACTGCAAGGAGGTTTTGGCTTTGTCTTACTTGTCTTTGAAAATTTAGTTTACAGCAGTATATAGAAGGTGGCATATATAGAGGCTAGATCATTGAATAAGTTAGTCATAAGTATAACTTAGAAGGGAGGAATAAAGGAGTTAAAGGCTATATCTACATTGTTGTGTCCTAGTATTCTAATGTAATTTGAGTTTTGTGTCAAGTCTGTAACCAAAGAAGTGAAATGAATAGGGAGAGAGATTTGGAAGTGTTTGAGTCTTACACAGAAGCACTGGTACAGTACAGTACTCAATGTCCAGTGTAAACATGGAATTGTGGCAATATGATGTAATACCTCTGCTGCTGAACAACAGAGGCAACTAAGCACTTTTATAGTTCCTTGTCTGTCACAGGATTGGGCAAAAGAGAGATCATCAGGTCATTCTTTTCCTATAGTTAAAATTCTATTTTCTGCTGTAATTGTAACTTTCTAAGGGCTATACAGCTTGAAAAAATTGAGTTGACAAATTCATACATTTCTTATAGAACAGGGAATGCTTCATTTGGTCAGGAATACTTTCCAGGAGAAGTTCTGTTAGAATTCTTGGGTTTTGCTATACAAATGGCAAAAATACTATTTATGGCTTTTATTTATTCATAGCTGAATTAGCATCTAAAAGCCATCATTTAACATTTTGATCATTACTGCTGCTCTTTTTTGTTTGGTTTGGGGTTTTTTTTTGTTTTGTTTTAAGGTTTGTGGGAGTTTCATGGGTTTTGTTTTTGTGTTTATTAGAAACAAGGCTGTGATTAGAAGTATGTAATACTGATTTTTTATGTTCACATGCTTTGAATGTCTCATCTAAGTCTGAGCACTTAAACTTCTTAGAATAGAACTCTGCAAAATCCTTTTCTGTCATCATTTTTCAATTTCAAAGCAAAAGACTGTACTAAAGCATGGCATAGAAACTCTACTAAAAGCTTAGATCTTCTTTTTTTGAATGATTGCACTATATGCAAAAGAAAGAACCAAAAAGTAAGAAAGGTAAGAAGCATAACATTGTGTTGTGGTTTCCTCTTTTTTTTTTTTTTTTTATTATTTCTATACTATTAATTTTCTCACCTATTTTCTATCATCTGCATGTAGAACAAAGACTCAGGTTACTTACTAATTCTTACTATATACACATGCAGCCATTGACCACTACTGAATATAAATAAATAACAACATATTTTCTCTTAAAATGTACTTCAGTTTTCACTGTCAAAAGCATAAATACTGACATGTTATAAAGAATAGTGGCTTAATTTTCTCAGCTTCCTGAAAGACTCTTTCACTATGAACAGAATTAGCACCAGTAGTTATTATAACAGATAATTTTTGGAGATACAGTACAGCAAAGCAATTTTACATTAAGGATATGAGTCAGCTAATTGACTTTGTGATAGAATTCACTGAGCTGAAATCCTAACCAGATTTGATACAACCTGTTTGTTATTTTAATAGTGCCTTGGAAATATAAAAAGTAGATTGCACAATGTGGGTGTGGTAACGAAAATACTTATCTTTCGCTGAGATTTACAGTACATGGAAAAAGGAGTTTGCCTTGCTATACATTTTCAAGTATTATCTGTATCACTAAAGAGAAGTATCTCAGCTCTGTCATAAATCACAAAGACTTAGAGACCTAGGAAAGAAGAATAAATTTTGTATGCATGTGTATTTGTTCTTCTTGTGCAAAGAAGAAAATAAGGAAATAGGAAATATGAGAGGACAGGTGTAGTGATTCCTGAAGTTTTCTGTGGCAACTTTAAACCTGTAACCTCATCCTCCATTTTTCCCCAGAATGTGGAATAGGCATGGATACAGTATGGGATTCCCTTAGCCATGTGGGAATCTCATGAGTCGGAATTCAAGATATGCAACATCTATTAGGAAACTGACAAGAACTATGATGTGAATTGACTGCTGAGTAGTCAGTACGTCCATGTTTGTTAATACAACTGTAGTACAAGGCATCAAGAAGAGTGACAATGTCATCTGTAAAGCTTTGGGACACTAAGTTGACTGAACCTAGGAGTAAAAATAATTATTTCAAATTATTTTTAAAAGTTGTCATAGTTGGAAAACTTTCCAAACAAAGAACGGTGTAACTGAAGTGTTTAATCCAGTCTTTGAACTTGGGATGAATGAAGAAAATATTTAAAGGCATACATAAGGAAGGAACTTAATATGAAAGAAAGGTCAATAATAGAAATATTTGAAGTGCTGGTTCCTACTTGTTTACTCCTCCTCCTCCTCTGTTTGTGTAGCATTTTTTGTACTTTAAAAAAAGTGTATTTTCCTCTAGGTGCCACCATCTTGCCTGAGAAGTGTAGCCTTGTGGTGTGTCCATTGGACCCAGTTGCAACTGATGCTGTGTCCTACATGAGGAAGCACAGGTTCTCTTCCCAAAGAGGCCACTCTTTCAGCCTCCCCTCCTCCTCTCCCCCAGCTAATCCAATACAGTATTGTTTCTAATACAGCTCATTATAGACTTCATATTAAATGAACGTGAAACAATTCTGGTAGTTTATGTTCCCTGAAAGGTCAGAATTGCTGGCATTTCTACAAGTAATAACAGCAATATTGAAAGAAGTATACCCCATATTTTACAAAAGACAATAAAAATCTAAGACTGTAGAGTGAACATTATCTACTTTTGACTGTCATAGAGGGGTCATCCTTTAAGATTTGGAACTGATTTTCAAGCAGATTTTGGTCAAGCAGATCTTTATTCAAAGAGGCTTATAGAAAGTTAATTATATTAGCAATGTAAGAGTTCACTTTTAGAAAAACATTCAGACATCAAATTGTTCAGTGGTTTTCAAATAAGAAGGTGCAGAATCTTAAAAAAATATTCAGCCCTCACCTAAGGTGATGGCCCAAGATGTAATGAAGACTGAATATAAAGCAGGATACCCAATAATGAATTTGTTTTAAAATCACAGTCTATGGTATATTGTCAGTTTTTCAGAGTGATTTAACTAATCTAACTAGGAGACAAAAGTGACAGGACAAATTCTGTAGCTGGCTGTCAGAACTGAAAGCAGAAGGAACCCTGAACAGTAAAATGGGTATAACCAAACAGACACAGGCCAAGACCTAAAATGATAGTCAAAGTAAACAGATAATATTTGCTACTCTGCCAGTACTGACACTCGTTTCCTTTTTCATGTGAATTCACCTTAAATCAGTCACTAATCATGATTTTTTTCAATGGATTTAATGAAAGTGTGTTTTACACAAAATATACAAATTAAAGATGAGATAGTATAAGCAGATGAGAGACACTAAAGCAATTGATCTTAACTGTTTCTAATCAAATCAGTGATGTCAGGTTTATATACTTGCTTCAAAATTTATTTTTTTTTCCTCTCAGGTATGCAGCAATGATGGTTGTAGATGGACAGTTGGACTTAATGAGGTCTAGAGGTCTAGAGCCATGATGACTAGGGCAGGTATTAGAATTTTCCACAATTTAATCAACTTTTAGGAAATTTGTACTATCTTTATTGTCTTTCAGATTTTCACTGCTTTGTCAAATGTACTGGGAATTCCATGGAGAGGTTAATTTTTTGCTGATATGGCGACTAACCACAAAGACACTCAGAAAATGGAAGGATGTCATAAACTCTGTTTCTGTAGGAAATTTGATTACTAAAAAAAGCCCACAAATTTCTGCTTTAAATGCATTGCATGCAAAGCAGAATAGCTGTGATTCCAGCAGCCCATCTCCAAAGATTGAATTTATTACATCTGTTAGGAAGTAAACAATAAACAAGAAGATCAGGATCAACTCAGAGGAAGAAAGCTCTTGAAATCTCTTTATGGAAAAATGTCTGACTCATCTTTGTTCCAGACAGTTTACATTTTCTAGTTTAGATCTTGCAGGTCATGGTGCTCACTATTGGAAGAGAAGATGTTCATAGAACTATCTAGTTTTATTGCCTTTTCATAACAAAAATCATTGTCCACTCTACTGTCAACTCTGTGTTTCTAGTCTTTATATAAGCAAAAGATTATAATCCATTGTATATGTAGGCAATTTATTTCTAGCTCAGCTAAGATTTAAAAAACCTAATGCATTTGTAATAGTCATTATGAGTCCAATTGTAGTAATACTAATACAGGTCAACTTAATACAGAAATTTAATTCTCCAGATAAAATATTTATTTTTTAATTTGGTTCTATGCTCACGCATTTTAATAACATTCTCAGGGGCTGTAAGCATGATGACACCAATGCTCCTCAGTTAGAGAGGTGGTCTGTGGTCACAAAGCATTGACAATGTCTTCAGTTCTTCACTATAAGGAGTATGATATTTGTAATGGTAGCCCCTTTACTTATTAAATTGTCTACATGTCAGCACATTACTAAATTTTCTGTTTCTTCCCCCATCCCATTAAGAGGAAGTGGCAAGCAGCTGTATGATGATTAGTTGCTGGTTAGGGTTAAACCATGACAAAAAGAAAGTCCCTAAACACAGTTATCTATTATAAATATTTCATATGTGCAAAAAGAAAAAAATAGCCCATTTCTTAAACTGATAACATTTCTGTTAGCAGACTTTACTGGTTTTGAACAAAAATACACAAAATTCTTTTTATTATTAATCTTTCTTCTTGACTGATATAATCATCCTTATCTTGCATAACAGTAATATCTTGAAGTTCTATTTAATGAACACTTTTCTAAATAAAGAAGAGAGACAAAGTGAAATATTTCAATGTAATGATGAACAGTTTGTGCTAATCAGATTTAGAAGTCTACAGTGCAAAATCAAATCACTGAGCTCGAATTAGTATAGTAACACATATATTGCCACATTTTGGTACATGACAAGATTTTGATCTGTTTTCTTTGTTTCCTAACAATTAAAATGCAAGAATGTAGTACTAATACCTTATATTAGTATAAATGCCTAAAAATGTAAATTCTTACATTCTGAATGAGAAGTATGTACATATATACGCATGTACACATCCAAAGCCTACAGCTTTTGAGATTTTTTCTATTTCATCAGGGTCTTTCTGTGGGAGGCACAAAGATCAATAACATGTCAAAATGCAGTTCCTAGCCAGCCCTCTATTATTTGTGCTGCAGTGTTATCACAGTTCAGACATGCCAACACAATGTATGGAAATGTCAGAAAATCTGAAAATAGGCTCCTTTAACTTGTCTTAATTCAGCTTCTGGTTGATTGAAGAGTGACTCTTAGAACTTCACCTGCAGGAAAAACTAGCTGGTAGACATTTGTATGACTTGCTTTGGTAGTTTAATCTTGTATGTTTGTAGCATAGCTTTAATGATCTTGCCGGAGTTAATTGCTATGTGGTTACCATAACTAGGAGCTGGTAGACAGCAGACTTCTAACCTATGTAGCTCCAAATTGAGATGACCTACAGATGGGACTAGTACCTGTGTAAATGCTATAAAGAAACATACATTTTACACATTTACCTCTCATGCTTAAACCTGAGATTAGGATTGAAATTTCAATATAAACATGCATCTAAATTTAATAGCTTGTACATAAGTTAGTGCAGTGCATGGCCAGGTGCCCATACTGACAATCTGTCTGTTTATACAGGAACAACTTTTTTTTTTTTTTCCATCTTATCCCTCTGTTTTCTCACACTTATTCCTCTTTAATACATTTAAAACATGTAGCTTGCATCGAAGTATTTAAATTTTCTGTTAGACAAACTTCTAGAAACTCAGTGTTTGCCTTATCTACTGTGTAATTTTAGAGTCCTTTCATTCCATTAGCTGCTTGTGAAATTTCCTGTCTCAGATAGCAAAAGTAATGTCAATGTCAGATCCTTTTCCTCTTATTTACCAAAATTTGAAAACTGCATACTTTTCTGGATGTTACAGTCAACAATTAAGCCTCTTACTGAGATTTCCCTCTAGATTTACTTTTCTTTGTTTTAATCCTTACATTAGGGGGATGTGATTAATCAATCTTACTTTTCAGTTGTAATTGTGAGGAGGTTTATATGTTAGGGATTTTTAAGATTAAGAAATACACCTATTCCAACATCTTTGCAAGACAATTTAACAGATATGTTGCTTAACTGCAAAATTCAGTAAAATTACTGAAATAGTACCAGTAACACTGGTATTAGTCTACAAATGTTATTGCTAGCTCGGTTTCCAAATGAATGCAAAAAAATATGCACTATGTATTGGCACATTTTGAATTATCTCGAATATTTTGTATGAATGTGAGCACATATCCATACATTAATTTGTGTTTACCTTTCATACAGTGTGCTACTTTCACTGTAAAAGGAGATACTGTCCTAGAATCAGAGACATCATACTGTTACATACATGGAAATAGAGAGTTGGGGTTATTTGGTCTGGAGAAGAGAAGGCTCTGAGGGGACCTTATTGTTGCCTTCCAGTATTTCAAGGTGGCTTACAAGAAAGGTGGTGAGAGACTTTTTAGTATGTCAGGTAGTGATAGGACTAGGGGAAATGGAGCAAAACCAGAAGTGGGTAGATTCAGATTGGATGCCAGATAAAGTTCTTCACCATGAGGATGGTGAGACACTCGTCAAATGGGCTGCCCAGGGAGATTACAGAAGCACCATCCCTGGAAGTTTTAAAGGCCAGGCTGGATGGAGCTCTGAGATGCCTGATTGAGTGTGAGGTGTCCATGTCTATGACAGGAGGGATGAACTAGGTGATTTTTTAATGTCCTTTTCAGCTTTGACAGTTCTGTGATTATGTTACTTTTTAAAAAAATATGATGTCTTCACTACAGGGATTTTAGACATTGTGTCACATGATGAAGGAACAGATATGTTGATCATTAAATGTTTGTCTCTCAAGAATGATATTGTGTGACAGCATTTGATTTCAGAATTTTGAAAAGTTTAATTTATCAAGAAAACACAGCTACTAAATCTGTTCTTACATATGTTCCTCCTAGTAAAAAAGGTGAAAATAAGTATTATTTTAATACAGATTTTGAACTCATGTTTTTGATCATCTGATTTGTATTATAGCCCATCACAAACAACATACATTTTATATGGTGTGATATATAAGTGCTTGAAATATTGACATTGCCATTTAAAAAATATAAATAATACTTAGAGATTTTTGTGAAGAGCAGGGCAATTGATGTGGCTGAGTCAGTGATTATAAAAATAGAATTATTTTATTCCCAGAAAACCCTGCCTTTAAAACGATATACAGAATTAGTTTTTAATCTATTTACAGGTTTTGATTCAATTGGGAAGATCTTCAAAAGGTGCTATAGACAAATTCAGAGTCAGAAAATGGAAAAGGCTAAGCTATAACACAGCTTCTTTACCCCACTATCAATAGATTGGCTGAGCGGAGAATTAAGGGGAACAACAGCTTTACCCACACTATGATGAGATAGATGCTCGTTGTTGATTCCTTGCTGGATTCTCTCCACACTGTCTCCAGCAGCAAAATCCAAGAGCTGTGCAAAAGATAGGAGCCGTCCAAAGCAGTGATGGTGCCAAAAACGAGGCACATCTTCAGAAGGCAGGGCTCTGTAAATGCAGGGAGCTTTTCCAGGTGTGGATCTTTTCAGGCAAGAACCTTTCAGACAGGGAACCTCTCAGCTGGGAACACTCATGCCTTTTTCATGCCCTATATATGCCTTTCTGGACAATATGTTAATTTGACAATTTCACACTGGGCATGAAAACTTGGCCAATAACCAGCTCAAATCCTTGTGTGGGCTGGCAGCACAAGCCTCCACACATGCTGAAAGGCCCCCTTTGATGCCCCCCCTGCAAGCTCGCAGGGCAGGGAGGTGAAAGCAGTTTCGCACCGTCTCCCATTCACCAGTGTGGCAGGAGTGGGGGAATGGGGGAAGAAGGAAGCAATTTGGGCTGTCTAGGACAGAGATTAAAAAAAAAAAATAAACAAATGTAAAACAGCTCACCCAACCAAAGGAAAAAAATCAACAACACTGAACTAGTTGGAAGAATCGGGTTATGAAGACTTTAAGATTTAAGCATGTATAACTTGACTGAAAGAGAAATTAATGGAAATATGACACAAAAGAACAATAATAAATAGTTTAAAATTTCAAAACTATACAGAAATATTTCACAGTTGAATATTCTGATGAGAGTTAGATAACATGATGATGTGGCATCTTAATTTTAAAGTGTTCACTGGAAAAAAGTATCATGGGGCTTGTAAGTCAAATTGTAATGAGAGGCTTCCTGTTTCCAGTTGTTGCTTCTGGTTTCTGATTGTCATGTATTTATCTTTTCTGCTGGGCTGGCTGTGACCTTGCAGGTGTGGGGAGGTTGTTTCATTGCTGGCTTCTGCTTTTGCTGTGATTTTCTGTGAAATGGACTAGCCAATTTTATATTGCGTTATTTCTATCAAGCTATTTATTTCAACTCTTTTTTCCCTCTGCTACTTTCCCTCTTGCTCTTTGGGGGTGGGGGGAAGGGAGGGGACAGGGAAGCCTTACTTGTGAGAGTGGACTCTCTTAAACAAAGACAGTTGGACAAATTGTTTTGGTAGCTGTCAGCAATTAGGTTTCAGAAGGCTTAAGATGAATGTAAAAAGAAATAAACTCAGCAAGAAGTAGGTCAAGGAAACAAATTAGCTCTATTTCATTTGTTTTTACAATGATTATGCTGGCATAAAGCAGAGCTGGCTCCATAGGTTTTTCTTACATAATAATCTAGGTCACTTACCATTATTTCAAAAATTTATTGGGGAAAGGCAGAGTTTACTTTTTTCTTATTGTCTTATTATATACTTTTTTCTTATTGTCTTATTTACTTTTTTCTTATTATCTTATTTGTCATGGGTTTGGTGCTGCATTTGCTACTCTAAAATCCTAAGTATGTGACCTCTTTCCTATAAACCTTGGGAGAAAAGTCAATCTCAATTTTGGAGATTGTTTACAGGAATATCTATGAGGATTTCTTATGGGTACAATGTTACATTGTTTATTCATAGGTAATCAATGTTATATGGTAACATGTGTCATTTGTCCAAGCAGTGGACTCACAATGGTTTGTTAGTGTGATCTCAAAATGCAAAAGCTCAGGGTGAACATGCCAGCAGGTTCACATCAATCAAAAGTAAAACTTTATTGTTTACCCATAAGATGGTATGCAAATGGTACTGGAAAAGAGAGAGGAGAAAGGCAAAATTGAGTAAAGTGAAGAGAGAAAAGAGAAAGGAGTCTCACCAGTGCAAGGGGCCAAAGACAACTCTCAAGTCCTGGGTCCAGCCCTGTTGGTCCTTCTGGTCTTTTCTTGATCCTGTGAATAGCAAAGCTTTCCTTCAAGTCTCGTTGATAGGGAGACATCTTTTATAATCAATTTCACACTTGCTGATGTCTGAACTCCACCTTATCTGCTCTTCATGCCCTCCACAATTATGTCTTCCATACATGCCCAAGAAAGGGTGACTGAGGTGTGATCTGGGACCAAGGAGGCATGTCCAAGGTGTGGTCTGCCTGGGAAGTGGGTAGCGTTAGGCCAGAAGGTGTGTTTTCATTTTATAACGAACTATAATGACAACTAAAGAATGGACTTGTGAAATTAGATTAATAGAGTAACTCAGAGGCACTTGTAGTTGACGTCAGTGACTGCAGCACGTGGATTTCCAACATTTTTCACTGCTCTTTTTTACTCCTTAGGAGCACTCCTTAGGAACACTTTTTGGACTGCAATGTGTTGGCTGCTTGTACAAGTGGTACTGAAGGGAAACAATAGGAAAGAATAGTCTTGGAAATGTCCTACTGTACTGGTTTTGGCTGGGATAGGATTGATTTTCTTCTTACTACCTTCTGTGGTACTTATGCTTATGCTTTGCATTTGTACTGAAAAAGGTGTTGATAACATAACAATCATGTAATTACTCCTGAGCAGTGGTTACACAAAGACCGTTTCTGTTGTTCACACTGCCTCACTAGAACAATGCACATGACATTTGGAGGTGACATAGCTGCCCCATCTGACCAAAGGGATATTGCATACTATATGATGCCATGTTCATCATATAAATCTGGGCAAATGAAGAGGAGGGAAGGAGTTATGGTGTTTGTTTTCCCAAGTGACTATTATGTGTGATGAATTCCCTGCTTTCTGTGACACAGCTAAACACCTGCCAGACAATAAGTAGTAGTGATTGAATTCCTTATTTTGCTTTCTTTCCACTGTCAGCTTTTGGATTACCTTTTAAACTGCCCTGAGATCATGGTTTTACACTTTTCCCCCTCTGTGTCTGTCTCCCATCCCACTGTGGGGGAGTGAGCAAATGGCTGTGTTGTGCTTAGCTGCCTAGCAGGGTTAAAATGTGACACTCAGTTATCACATAATAGGAGAAAAAACCCAAATACATCTGCTCTCTTCTTTTGTCCTCCAGCATTAGGAAGCTCTTCCTTCTTTTAGATGCACTCTTTATTTATTGTCTTTAATGCTGTCAATGTGAATGAAACTTGGTGTGGGTATTATGAAATCAATTTTCTTATTGGAATGCAACTGAACATGTACCAGTGGATATTTATAAATTTGAAGAGATATAGTTGAAAAAATATAAGAAGAATTTGGAAGTTAATCACTACTTATTTGCAATAATTGGCATAACAAACACTGACTTAACAGACACAAGATATCAGAAAGTATTGATGAATCTTATACCTTCTGTAATAGAGACCTGTATCTTTTCAAGGTGACGTTATTTTCTTTACCAAGTTTTTCATGGGTAACAGAAATTATACTTCTGTTATGTGTAGATGAACAATAAAGGTCTTAGCTGAGCTGACTATAAGTTATATAGGGGAAGTCCTTTAATTCTCACATTGCAAAATTAAAGAGTATAGCATTTTGTATTGGAAGACAAATAATGAAAAAAAAGGAAACAGAAGTAAATGGATCATAAAAGTTAAGGAAAGTAAAAAAAATAATTGAAAGCACAACTAATAGCAGTCTTTCATACATAAGATTTTTCACATTAGCTAGTAATAGTAAAATACAAAATGGAACAGTATATCTTGAGAGAGATTATTTCCCCACTGAACTGCTGTTTACTTCAGATGGCTCTTTTCTAGCTTACTTTTCATAACTAATTCATGCTTAAAATATCTTAGTCCTCTCTGCCTTTGTAAATCAAGAAAGATTTTTCAACAAACCTAGTCACAGTGTAATAATATTGCAAGCAATTGCTAGAAGTTTAGTCGAGGGTGGTCACATTAAATTCACTTATTAATAGAATTTGAAAATAAAGGTTTGCTTTTTTCATTGACTTCTATGTATAAACAGATTGCGAATGTTTATGTAGGGGAGAGAGAGATATAAGACAGGCACAATACCCATGTTTCTGTTTCTATGTAAACTGTTTCAGACAATCTCACTTTCCCAGTTTAGATATTTTCATTAGTACTTCCGTTTGTGACAAGAGAAATGGTTTACATTTTATGAATGTAGAGTAAGAGTGTTCATGCTTGTTTTGACATCCAATCAAAGTTAAGTGTGAAAATGTGTTAAAAGATGTTATATTTAATGTACTGGACAGTTACAAAAGCCTAGTGCTTTCTTTCTGCATAAACTGTCGTTTCTGCAAGGGTTGAAACATTCCACCTTTTTCTTTAACTTTGTGTGCTGAAGAAGAGAACATTTTCTGTTTCTGAAGGACTGAAGAATTCATAACTATTGAAATCTCAGTTTCCACTTATATTAGGACAAACAGTCTTTGTATTCACTGCCTACTTCCACAGAAGCCTCTATGCAGTTAATAATGAATTAGTATATCCATGTAGCTACAAACTTCCATCTTCCCATCTGTAACAGCAATTGCTGGGGATTTTAGAGACTAGTATCTGTATTGCTCTGTAATGTATTTCCACCTTGTCTGAGATGAAGGTAGGAAGTGACTGATTGTTAAAACTTGTCTATAATTCCTTTATATTACAGAATGATAAAGAATCAGAGTTTCTTTACATAATTCGTATGGGATATGGCACAAAGAAGAAAATGAAAATAAGCTAAGACAGGAGAAATTATATTGAGAAAAACAGAATAAAACAAGAGACAAGAAATGCTGCAATTTTTAAACAAGAAGACTAATGCATATACTGGTGACTAAAATGAGGGTCTAGGCATCACTATGTTAGTTTCTACAAACAAATACCTCACTATCTCTGGTCTTACTTACCATGCCTTTGTTCTCTATACCCTTGGGATAGGGACTTACCTTGGTTTACATCTGGAGAAGTAAATAAAGCACAGCCAGGAAATGAGCTGGGGCACTGGATGTCTAAACACCTTCACCACTTAGCTGATTGCAAATTTGCTGCCTGTGTTCCACGTTCCTCCAAGCACCTATTTGCAACTCAGATATGTACACAAGACAAACTATTTAAGCTGTCTCTAAACAATATAGATGTGATATAGTTGGTGTCATTTGACCATAGATAGGTCCCTTCCTGTTTTTCAAGTAGTAGACTAAATATATCCTTATCCCAAGTTTAAAACTATTGCACTTCATTCTATTGCTACTAGCTCTTCTAAACAGTCCTTCCCTAATCTTTCTGTAGGTTCCCTTCAGATATTTAAATGTAGCTATAAGGTCTCCTCAGAATCTTCTACTCTCCAGGCTGAACAGCCCCAATTCTTTTAGCCTGTATTCACAAGAGAGGTGCTCCACCCTTCTGGTCATATTCATGGCCCTCCTCTGGACCCACTCCAGCAGGTCTATGTCTTTCTTGTGTTGGGGGCCCCAGTTTTGGGCATACTACTGTAGGTGAGATCTCAGCAGAGAAGAGTAGAGTGGCAGAATCACCTCTCTTGACCTGCTGTTTTTTGGTTGTAGCCCACAATGTGATTGTCCCACTGGACTGCAAGTGCACATTGTTACCTCATGTTACCTTCTTGTCCACCACTACCTCCAAGACTTTTTCTGCATGATGGCTTAATTTCATTATCCCCCAATCTGCATTGATATCAAGAGTTGCCCAGCCCTAGATGGAGGACCTTGTACTTTGTCTTATTGAGCCTCATTAAATTCTCCTCCATCTACCTCTCCTGCCTGTTCTGGTTCCTCTGGGTGGCATCCTGTCCTTCAGTCCTAACAACTGCACCACTCAGCCTGTTATCATCAACAATTTTGCTAAGAATGCACTCAATTTTGCTGTCCAAGTCATTGAGGAAGATATTGAGCAGCACTGACCCAAATACAGACCCTTTAAGGACATCACTTGTCACCTGTCTTCATCTGAACATCAAGCTGCTGACCACTATCCTTTGTATGTGATCATTCAACGAGCTCCTAATCCACTGTACAGGTTACCCTTCAAATCCATATCACTCCATCTTAGAGAGAAGGGTGTTGTGGGTGACTGTGTCAAAGGCTTTAGAAAACTTGAGATAGGAGGTCTTCCCTTGCTCACTGATGTAATTACACCATCATAGAAAGCTACTAGTTTAGTGAGGCAGGAGTTGCTCTTGGTAAAGTATTGGTGGCTTTCTCAAATCACTGCCTTGTCCATGTGTTCCAGTGTAGTTTCCAGGAGGATCTATTCCACGATCATCCCAGGAACAGAGGTGAAGCTGAAAGGTCAGTAATTTCCAAGGTCCTTTTTATCACATTTTCATGCTTTTAAAAAAATGGATGCAATGTTTCCCTTCTTCCAGTCTCCAGGGATTTCACCTGACTGCCAAGACATTTCAAATATTATGGAGAGTGGCTTTGCGACTACCAATTCTTTCAGAAATCTGAGATGTATCTCACCAGGTCAACGATGAATTTGCAAATATTCAGGTTCCTCGGGTGGTTCTGAACTTGATCTTCTTTTATAGTGGGATGGACTTTACCCTGCTGGTCCACACCTATTGGTCCATCAACTCAGGAGGGGGATGGCACAAGATTGCCAGCAAAGACTGAGGCAAAGAAGTTATTGTGTACCTCAGCCTTCTTGTCTGTTGACATCAGCTTTCCGTTCTCACTCCTCAGATAGTAAAGGCTTTATTTAACTTTCCTTTCCTGGCTGATGTACCTGTAGCAGACCTCTTTATTATTCTTTTTGTCTGTTGCTAGGTTCAGCTGTAGCTGTGCCTTGGCCTTCCTGACCTCATCTCTACACAATCAGACAATGTTTTTATACTTTTCCCAGGTTGCCTGTTCCAGCTTCCACTGTCTGTGCAGTTCCCTCTTGCCCTTTATTTGGACCAGCAGGTCTCTATTCAGCCGTGCCAGTCTCTTCCCTTACTTGTCTGATTTCTTAACACAGAGATCAAGAAATCTTGTGTTCTATGGATGACATCCTTAAAGATAAGACAACTTTGCATTCGATACACTTGAGGGAAGGGATGCTGTTAAGAAGGACCTTGAGAAGTGAACCTCGTAAAGTTCAATAAAGCCATGTACAAAGTCCTGTATCAAATATCAACACAAAATGGGGGATTGAGAACAACCCTGTGGAGAATTACTTGTGGATAATGGTGGATGAAAAATGTTACTTTAGTCAGCATTGTGTTCTTGTAGCTCCAAAACATAGCAGTATATGTATAATTATGGAGAATATACTGGACAGTATTGAGAGATATGTAAAGAATAGTGCAGTCACTAGGAATGGTCAATGTGGATTTACAGAGAGAAAGTTCTATTTAACTGATTTTACATCCTTCTTCTGATAGAGTCATCCACCTAGAGCATGAAAGGATGGTGGGGCACAGTGTCTTTCTGGATTTTAGTAACTTTTGATGTTGTTCCTCCCATTGTCCCTCTGGATAAGTTGTCCAGCTTTGAGAAGAGCAGGTTCAGAGTGCACTGGGTGAAGTGTAGAGATCAAAGGATTCTAGTGAATGGAGTTACATGTGGCTACCGACACTTCATCAGCAGTGTCCCTCATAGTTCAATTCTAGGGTCAGTCCCATTAAATATACCTGTCCATGATCTGGGTACAGGAGTTGGCAAGTTCCCTGATAATAGCAAATGAGGAGCATTGTTGAACATCTTGAGGGACAAGAGGCCTTGCAGACACATCTAGATAGATTGAAACATTAGACAGTGTCTAAAGGGATGAAATTTAAGCAGTTTAAATGATGAAGTGCTGAGGACAAGCATAAACTGGGAAAGGAGTGGTTTCAGAGCAGCCCTGCAGAAAAGTATCTAGAGATGCTGATTGCAACAACATTGGTATGTGTCAGCAGTTTTCCCTGATCTCCTGTGACAGTTTAAGGCTTATTGGAGTATTCTAATAGGAGACATTATGACTTTCCTGAAAGTGCAGTGCAGAATCTAAATAAATTATATCATTGTTTGTAAAAGAATAATAATGATAAAGTCTGTATCATTCATTGGTTTGCTAAGAGGTATAAAAAGCCAATGTATAAACATTTTTTCTTCCTGGCTCTTGGGCACTGGCTCTTTTCACTTCTCTAATGTCTTCCACTAACCTTGATAACATGGGAGCTTTGCTGGCTGTTTTCTCTCTGGGGAGAGAGAGAGTGACATTGGTCCCTTCAGGGCTTTCTTTGTCTGGAGGGGAAGATTGGATTTCTGTATTATTCCTAAATTGTATATCACTTCAAATGCATGTAAATATATTTTGTATATAGGCTTGTAAATTTAGCTTTCTCGTAAAATATAGCTTTAGTTTACTTCCAAGTCATCTGAGCTGGTCTGGTAAATTTTATTTGGGGTTCCCAACCCACCACAACTGCAAGAAGGCAAATCATATTCTGGGTTACAACAAACACAGACCATCCAGCCAGTCAAAATATATCGTAGGAACACAGAATTATTTTGGTTGGACAAGAACTTTAAAAATCATCAAGTCCAACCATTATCTAACAAGTCTGGAGCTAAACCATATCCCAGAAAGAAAGACTGAGAGAGATGGGGATGTTTACCTCAGACAAAAATGGCTCTGGAAAGATCTGATTGATGTCATCAGTGCTCAAAAGCAGCTCATGGAAAAGACATCAGCAGCACTAGAAGAAGCAATATTCTTAAACTGTAAGAGGGTAGGTTTGGGTTGGATGTAAGGAAAAATACTGTAGGAGGAATATGGTGAAACTCATTCAGTAAAATTTTGGATTTCCCATCACTGGAAATGTTCAGTCTGAAAAGAGCTTTGAGCAACCTAATCTAGTAAAAAACATTAAGGTATTGTGCTTGCATTAGAAGAACTTTAATGGTCCATTCCTGCTCAAACTGTTCTATGACTCTGATATCCTTTCTAACAATTTGGAAAAATAAAAATAAAAATACATAGCATGTGTCCGTCTGTCTAAAGGCTTCAATTTGAGTTTCATTTATATTTCACAGGAAAAAAAATAGTTCTAAGATGTGGGCAGATATTATGAGGGAAATTTTAGTATAAGAATGGAAAATTATGTCTTACCTTAAAATTATTTAAGTAATTATTTAAATTAAATGGAGAACAGATCAATGGAAAAAAGAAAAAAGAACACATATATATGTGTATATGTACAATTCTCATTAGAAATTTGTCTCAGATTAGGACAACAATTTCTGTAAAATATTGATAGTGTTGCTAACCAGAAAAGGACTGGGAAAATTCTAATACTTTCAGCATTCTAACAGCTAAAATGAGTTAAAGATGAAACCTGAATTCTTCAAGCTATGAAAAGACAGATGTTAACCTCTCCCGAGTCCTCTTCCAGCCACCTGCCAGTTTCAGTACAAAAATCAACACAAAATGTAACACACTTTCATATAGAAAACCTTTATAAAGATTAAAGCTTTGTATTATCTTTTCTTCATAAAAAAAAAAAAAAAATCCCTCAGTGAGATCTCCTTTTGTAAGTGATTTCTCTTATGTGTTTGATTTCTTTTATAATAGCATTAATTCAATTTATGGTTTCTTCCATGTCATCCCTCTCCCCCACTCAAAAAAACCAACCAAACAAAAAAAACCACCAAAAACCTTGCTAAAATTACAGAGAGGTGACTACAAGTTTACACCTGTGAAAATATAAAGAACAATGACAAAATTTCCATGGCTCCCATTTAAGAACAGAAAGAACATTCGTTTTTTTCCCCCCTGGAATTAAAAAAATACTCTAAAGGATTACATATGTAGTCTTTCTTGAAAAGTGAAAGATGAAAGTGATACAGAAATAAAGGAGTCCTGTTTAAAAAAAAAAAAAAAAAAGTTATTTTTTGGGAAAAGATTCATGAAAAACGGTAGAACTGAACACATACGTGGTGAGATACAATGGTCTCTAGTATACCTTATATTTCTACTTTTATATATACTGCTTCAGTACACATTTTGCCAGAAATTAAACACATCTGTGCATAGGTACTGCAAGTATAAATATTGCCTAAAAGTAGAAACATTGTTAATTTTTCTATTTGAATAGAAAAAGTGATATACTTTGAAGGCTGAACATAGGTTGACAAGTGTAGCATTCTACTGGAGTAACCCAAGAGTTTAATTAAATGTCATTTGTCAGAACAGGTAATATCCAATTAGCAACTCCAAGTGAANAAAAAGTTATTTTTTGGGAAAAGATTCATGACAAACGGTAGAACTGCACACATACGTGGTGAGATACAATGGTCTCTAGTATACCTTATATTTCTACTTTTATATATACTGCTTCAGTACACATTTTGCCAGAAATTAAACACATCTGTGCATAGGTACTNATTTTTTTTTTTAGGAAGCAGTATTTTGTTGATTTTTGAAGCTTAAATTTGAAATAAGGATAATTTAGTCTAATGCCACAAGTAGACAGATGCAATCACAGCTGCTGTGAGATACATGAGAAGTATATCATGTTTCAAATCTCTGTTAATCTTAATTACATTAGTATTTTCTTTATAGAAAACTATGTATCTGCTATAATTTCTTAATATAATTTTTCATCCTAACTTAATTTTTAAGAATATGAAAATGAATCCTGGAATCACTCCAAAGACATTAAAAATGAAAGATACCTTTTGATGGTATTTAATACCAACACATCATCATTTCTAACATGTATGACAGAAGAATGTAAAAAAAGAAAGAAAAAAAAAAAGAGCTATTTGTCAAATAGCATTTTGGAAATAATTTTATAAATAATTTTTGTTCCTTTAAATAAAAAGATATTGAGAAAAAACACATTTCTAACATGTATGACAGAAGAATGTAAAAAAAAGAAAGAAAGAAAAAAAGAGCTATTTGTCAAATAGCATTTTGGAAATAATTTTATAAATAATTTTTGTTCCTTTAAATAAAAAGATATTGAGAAAAAACACATTTCTATAGGAATGTTTTTATTTTTAATTAAAATAGAGTCTGAAAATTAATCATTAGACTTTTCTCTTTAGGCTATATTAGCTTGCGTTCCTAGACAGGTACTATCCTTGATTAATCCCTCTTCCATGTATCAGCCATGATGCATTTCCTCCATTCCCCTTAAGAATCACACAGGCGATAAATATATATATATATATGAGGAAAAATAGGTTTGAATGACAAAGTCAGTTTTGCTTCACAGTAAAAGTTCAAAACTAAAGGATAAGGAACTTCCTTCTCCATAAAAAAACAAAAACAAAAACAAAAGCAAAACCAAAACTTTTACAGATATTTACATTTATTTATTTTCATTATTTTTACTAGAAAATTAGCATTTGGAGAAATATCTTGTCTTTGAGCGTTTATAGACTGATTATATTATGCAATTGAAATCTCATCTTTGTAAGTATTTATTACAATTATTTTAACATGAAGGCAAAATGCAAAGTTACTGATTATTATTTTTTATTTCAGCCATTAGAATGCAATTATTTTGAACTTGTATTTGATACCTCAAAGTCTGACACTTCAAAGTCAGATTATCTCTGGTCTTTATTACATTTGTATGAGAAGTTGGAGTGTAATCATTCTTGTAATATTAGATTCCTTCTTTTCAGAACTAGAAAAACTACTGCCCAAATATGCATTTCTCTCTTGATTGTCTTCAAAGGAAGTCTCTGGGAATCAATTCAGAGTTAGATATTCAACTTTGAGTACGCTAGGCACCCTTCTGAGGTCTGTCTACTAGATACATAATAGGCTTAGTCCTGCCTATCATAGAAAGTCAGATGACATCATACTCTCAGGAGTTTAGTTTCTTACACAGTCCATCAGACATAATTTCTGGATCTTACCACATCTTTGCATTTGCTTTAGATATACTATTATTTTCATTCAAGATTTTATTTAAAATGAAAACATATGTGTTTAAGTAAAAAAAAATTTGACCATCCAGTGAAGAGTGGTATTTTCTGTTTTAAACACTAAACTAAAAAAAAAAAAATCACTTAAGAGGAATTTTGATTATCTGATATTGTTTTAGATCATGTCTGTTACAAGTCTTGATCCACTAGTAAATCTTGGAAATGTCAAACATGGCTTTTTTAAACAATATTTCTAGGTAAGTATTTCTTAGAATGTAACTTTAAAAAATAGGAATATATTTTGCAATAGCAACTTCACATCAGCATATTACATGGTAATTGGAAAGTTGTGTGCATTATGAGGTTTCTCAGTTAACTGGTATCTAATAATGATAGCTATTTGTGCAGTTGCCCTTATCACTCCAGTATATAGGCATGGTGCCAATTGTCTTTATGTTTTACAAGGCACTCATGCCATAAATTGCAAAGTACTGTATAAAGGCAGTTATGAAAGTCCATAATCTCACTATCCTCAGGTACAGTGGACTTGATATAAATCACATGTAAAAATGCAAAAATGCTTAATAGTTGATCCACTAGTCCCTCTAGAATATATATCATAATATATATCATAAAGAATTTAAAATTAGTTATTGTTTAATTTCACTGCATTAACAAGACATTCCTCTTGAAGGAAACAAGTTGAATATGTATTGCAATGTGATTGTGGTAGAAGAGAAACAAAAAAAAATTCTGATGCAAGAGACAGTCACTCTAATATTTGGCACTCAAGCTCTAATCTCTTTTTTATCAAAACTGGACAACAGTAACAGCAAAGGCAGAAAATATCCTATCCATAACTTTATAGAATATACAGGTTGAATCCTCTCAGGCAAAAGGAGGATTTAAAGAGAAGTCTCACAACATAAAACTTGCTCTCAAACCACAAAGATAGAAAGTGTTGGACAAGAAGACAAAGTGTGTTTCAACTTCTTAGAGACTTCTGTGTGCATACTAAAGAACCTTAACATCAGGAGATGGATCACGAATCCTAAACAGCGAGAGAAGCTTTATTTACAGAGTAGAATAAAGTGCCTCTCTTTATGAAATGAGGCATAAGACCTGCAGCTCTCCTCAGCATTTTCTGACAGCAAATTTACTCTGCTTAGTTCAGCAGCCTGGCTTCATGGATTACTTTAGTCTGTATACTCTCGGCAAGCACTGTGAAAGGAGTTAGGACACCCAGACATAGTATGCATTCTATTATGTGGAAAAATATATGAAAGAACAAGAAATTGACATATCAGACATTTCAAGACATAGCTCAAATCTCAAATATTTTATTATCTAATGGAAAAATTAATTTTGATCTGGAAAATTGGCCCAAAAGGTTCTTTATCAGTTCTATGTGATCTGTTTGTTATCAAATTGGGAAAAGTCATTCTCTACCTGGCTGTTCTTCTTTCAAGTATTTTAAACATACATCTAGATAATGAATCAAAGTTATTCATTTTTCTTACAAAGAAAGGAACAACTTAGCTAATATTCTTTCAAAACTGCATAATCAAGAGCTTAAAAAATGGTCATATAATTCTTTTAGTAGCACTGCTATGGCATTCTTTTTTTCTTCTGTAGTAGTGTGCTCTGGAGTTGTGAATCATCACAGAATTCAATAACAATACATACAGCTTCTGAATCTGTTGAAACTGGCATTGCCTGTGTTTTAAACATGAAATGTCTTAATTTAGAGCAGATGTTCCAGAAAAGCAATTTTCTTTCTGATATATAACCCTCTAAGACTGTTGTGTGGTTTTATTTTTGTCTATTTTAAAACTGAAAGTGCTGGAAACTTCCTGGATAATTCCTAACTCAGCCATTAAGAATGTAGAAGTTATACAGAGATATCAAAAGTTTATGTCAAAGTACTTCAGACTGACACCTACACTTGTCTTATACATCGTTTTGTCTTTGTATTTTCCTTTCATTCTTAAAGCTAGACCTAAGTGATGGTTTGTTCTTGTCAGACTGCCTGATCTCCATCCAGCTGTTCTCACCCACTCAGCCATTTTTTCTCTACTTCTCATCAAGATAGGAGGAGAAAATAATTTTTAAAATCTTCATGGTCAAGATAAATACAGGAGGAGTGTAGGAAGATAGAGTACAGGGGTTGTGGTCAGTTCATGAGTTTCACTTTTTTACTCCTTCTTCTTCCTGAAGTTGAGAAATTCAGTAACTGCACCAAAGCTGTAAGAAATGATTTTTCATTTAATATGGTTACTATCATGTCCTTTGTTAAAATGGCACATTTACATTCATTTATTTATTTTTCCTATATCCAGGAAAGTATGTTAAATGTATTCTATTTTATGATAATTTTTATATCATTCAGGACAAAGAAGGTATTACCAACTTGGACATTCAATCAGCTTTCAGTGCCTCTGTGGATAGATAATGAGTGCCAAGATGTCAGGCTTGTATGAATTTAACGACCTCTATTAGTGATTTCTCATTAAACCTTCTGCAACAAAAGATTTCAGCTCCTCAGTTCAATATTGAAAATGAGACTTCTTTGAGCAATATACACTACAGAGCATATATATTCCAAGGGCTGACTGTAGTTTGCTCTACTTTTCAAACTTTAGCCACTTAGAGCAAGACTGTCAATATTAGTTATACACTTCTAGGGTAAGGAATACATCTGATTAAATTTAACAAGGTCACTGTCTTATTTAGGTGGTTGAATAAATCAGAGACAATTCAATGAGCTTTCAGCATGAAAGAGACCAAGGAGGATTTGCACTTAACTTTAAGAAGGAACACTTAATTTTAAGCATTTTCACAGTTATGTTTGGCAACACTTTTTGCTAACACATTTGTTATTGCAAACAAGAATGCTATTATTGATATTAAGAAAATCTCTTTTTGGACAGGACAAGAAGTTTTATGTTTGTGCTGGCTAAAATTGTACCATATATTTTTGTATAATTTATTTTTTCAACTTTGTTTTTTTGATTCTGTTGTTTCTACCATCAACAAATTTCTGTACATGCAGTATTTGATATACAAAAGAATAACATTTTTTTGAAACAGACACAACTCTCACTGACACTGGGCAGATCAAAATCAAACCATAACAGGCCAATAGGAGTCAAATGAAGTGCATTTTTAAGATATATCTTGACTGCAGAAGGCCTTGGTTGAGTCTCCAATATCTGTGTTTTTCCATCTCCACTTTCCTCAGGCAAGGAAGTCCTTGCTTGCAGGAAACCCATCTGGTTCTATAGTGTAGGAGCTGGCTGTGGAAGGTCAGAATGTGAAGAGGCCAGACTGTTACAGAAATGGCTTCTGAGGCCCAGAAAGCCTGAAGGCAGAACTGTGTAGCTCCACCAGAGTCATGCAATGTAGTTAAAGCAGCTCAAGGCAGTAGCTGAACAGCAGTTGCAAAGAAGTAAAATTACATATTTCCTGATTCTTATGAATAAGGAAAAAATATGTTCATTTAAAATGTGTGCAGAAGAATGAATGTGCTGAATACTATTTTAATGTAGTTACGCTTGAGACTGCAATTATTAATTTTGGAGGTACATCTGAGTTGGTGTTTGTTTTTTTTTTTTAATGTGTACCTCTAATAGAGACAAATTACTAGAGAAGTTATCAGTAGTTAATGTATGAATATAACAGCAGGATGACTGCAGACATTTTTACTGTGCTGTAGTCACTAAACAAAATCACACAGAACTTGCTGTTTCAGAATCTCCTTAACAACAGATAAAGTTGAACCAAAAACCTGTGAAGCTTTGAGGAGAACTTTAGCACTGTTCTATGAAAAGCTCTGTGTTCTGAAATCACAGAAATTAAAGAAGACATAAAATTAAAGAAGACATCAAAACATTTGAAAGATGCATACAAATTAATTATTGCATTATAATTTAAAAGATGTAAAAGAATCAGTCAGATATATTTAATGCAGGAAAATCTTCCATATAGTCACCCAGTGAGACAGAATTTGGTTATTTAAGAGTAACATTAATATTACTCACACTATGGTAATGTTTAGGTCTACAGCAGATTTGTGATAATCTATTGAATAATTCTGTTCACATTCAAAATACAATTATCAGGTAGAGGAAGCAGGAAACAGAGAAGTAGAAGGTGAAGGAAGGGAGGCATAAGGGTCTAGTAATATCCTCAGTTATCAAATAGGAATTCAAAGTGTAATAATATTAAGTAATTTGATCAAGGTCACATGTATGGGAACCTTTCTTATTAAATTACCACCCTTGATTTTGTTGGAGTTTTCCTCTCTCTGTGGACTTTCAGGAAAATTATTATCTTATTTCTGTTTTATGGGTTGAGTGGAACAACTAGGAAGAGCCCTTTGGCTCTCTCCAAGCCACTTACAATTGCAATTATTCAAACCCAGGAATTGAAAGCACAACTACTACAAGAAGTGGTGACACAGTTGAAGTACTTTCACCTAACTGTCCCTGGAACACAGTCATTCTGTCTGGCTTAGAATAGTTTTTACTGTCTTCCAATGCAAATTATCTATCCAGTAATTTCATTTTTAGGCTTTTTAAAAATTGCAAAAAATCAAAACTAAACCAAAATCAAGACCTCGTTCATGTCTTCCTGATCCAAATGGAAGGGCAAACATAATTAAATTTTTAATGCAAGCTGCATTTACTTCTCTGATGAACACTGTTTTCAAAAACAAAGCCTCCTTGCTTTGAAGTGGTAAAATAATGTAGCCTTATGTGCCAGTTTGAGGCCATGAGCATATTCAGGACTGGAGGACAGAAATTACTCTTACCCCTTCCCAGGAGTAAGAGTGGTGATACTGCACACTGACTGGAAGTTTAGAGAGAAATTCTATTCAGAAAAGCATATATATAAAAGGCAATCAGGTAGAATAAGTACAGAACTCATTAAACCCAAACTGGCCTTCTTGAATCCTCCACTTCTTCCACTCTCAGTTGGCCTGAGGGTAGGCTGAAACTGCCCTGCGCAGCTGGGGCCTACAAGGCCTCAGTGGCTCAATTTCCTGCCAGCCATCTCCCCCACAAACCATGAGATAAGAGCACATACTGTTCCGAGAGAGAAGCAAAGGGAAGAAAGGCAAGGAAGAGAAGGGGGAGAGGTAAGGCACTATCTTTTAAGCTATGATACTTGAAAGATGGAATAGAATAACTATATTACAATATCCTGGGACAAGCCGATCCATCCCCCTGGGATCGGCCTCCGTCACTATGGTTTTGTTAAGGGGACCTAGGATCCCTCAAACTACCACACCTTATAAATGCAAAAACCTTATAAAACACTTGAGGCTAGGTCTCCTTTATTTTGCAAATGGAAGAAAATCCAGATAGCAAAAAAAAATTAAACAGAAAGTAGATATCTAAGTCTAAAATTGCAATTGGAATTGTAACTAAAGTGAAAGAAGATTATACTAAATCAGGCCTTACTTAACAAATTATCCAGAGTTAGAAATCTTAAACAATTTAGCATCTGGCCAAATGCTACTGAAAAATGCAACTTAAGAAATAATGTAATACAAAAATATGTATCTGAGGCAGCTGCATATATCTGAAATGCTTTTGATGGAAGACTGTGAAGTGCCTTTAAACAAACCAGACAGATTGAAGTAGCTATTTGTACAATGAAAACTTGAGCTTCAGTTTCCCTCCATGCATGAAGGATTGCAAATGTACATTTGTCACCCTCATGACAGTCACTTAAACACTAAACTGTAGGCTGTCAGTTAGGTAGAAGAAAGGGTAGTAATAATTTCCTTTCTTCCTACAAAGTACCTGTTGCATTAGCAGAAAAGAAAGAAAATGTAGAAATCTGTTTTTAATTTAGAGTTACAACATTTAAGCAGAGATGAAAAACCTTGAATTCACATCCATGTTTCAATAACTTATTATATTGCTTTAGTTTTCTGATATTTTTTATTCAATCGTCAACAAAACTGTGAGTGAAGAAATAAAATCCAACTGTCTCCATCAGGTTCCTTTTCCAGAACACTTCTGGCTTTTGAATGTTCTTTTTTTAACCAGGTAATTACAAATTATTTATTGCTCAATAGATCATACTAAACAGGATGAAAGTGTACTAGAATTATATAAAACCTTCTGAATTTGGAGCAATGACACTTTGTAGTGGGTTAAGCAGTCACCTGCACCCCCCCACACCTTTTTAAAACCACGGCTAAAACTCAGAAAACACTGGAAGTTAATAAATGAAGCTTTATATTTACAGCAATACTAATATACAAGCAAATATTTACAAGATATAGCAAATATTTACAGAAATATACAGTAAAAAAGGTAATACACACACCACACCCCTCCCGGAGACCAAAATCCCCAGAAGAGGGTCACCAAACCCCCCCCTACCACCTTTCCCCCCTTCCCCAGCTTTATCTCACCACCTCTTGATGCTGCAGATAAGCCGAAAATCAGAGAGATTAGTGGTAGGAGAAGAAGTTAGTCATTTTAGTGATTTTACTCTGAATTTAGCCACCAAGACCGAGAGACTAAGGAGAGAGCAGCCGCAGTGCCCAAAGGACAGAAGCCCTCTGCCTATCTCATTGTTTTGGGAACAACTCTTAAAACAATTTTTTTTCTTTGTCTCAGTAAAACTTGGTGAAGTGACACAATGTGTTTAACTCTCTCTCAGCCAATAGTCTAATTTCTCACTCAAATTCTCCAATTAGCTCAAACCATCACACACTTCTACAAAGAAAGTAAATGTGTGTGTGAATTCCCATAACAAGTAAGGTAAATTCAGCAATAGTTTTCTGTGATGCAGAACAGAATATAACTACCAAGTTTAACTCCAGAACTAGCTATCTCCAATATGGAATTAGATATAAGTGACATTCTGCTTCTCAATTCTGCTGCTGTTAACAGTGTATCAGTGTTGTGAAGTACTCAAACATGTCATGATTTGTCTTTTTAAAATTTTAAAGCCGAGTGCAGAGCAGAAATTTCCTGAATATGTTAATTCAGACCTTGGAACTAGAATCAAATTTCAACACACAAATTCAATCTATAATTATACTATTTTCTGTTTTATTTAATTATCTGGTGACTGTTGAAACAGAATGGACTTGGATTTTTTAAGGCTTCTTAGCAAAATTATATCATGTATCTACAATATAAAAATGATATATTTATGCCTACCATAAAAGAGGTGTATGATACAATGTGTTATGTATTTTGTTCAAGTACACCAGTGAAAGGTACAACATGAAAGCTTGGAAACTATTAGAATGAGACATTCATAGGGAAATTCTGTTACATGGTACATTCAACACAGATACAATCTTGCACTGAAAATTAAGTGTCAGCATATTAATACCCCTCTCCTCATGTCTCTCATGTTGATGGCCCACAAGATGGAGAACAGGGAGGCAGTCCCTGCCACTGTAAGTGAAGACAAGGTGTGTGATCATCTGAGGAACCGAAGATATACAAGTTCATGGGACCCGATGAGCTGCATACTGGAGTTCTGAGGGAATTAGCTGATGTAGTTGCCAAACCACTCTCCACACTATTTGAAAACTCATGGCAGTCAGGTGAAGTCCCTGGTGACTGGAAGAAACGAAACATTACATGTATTTTTAAAAAGGATAGAAAAGAGGACCCTGGAAACTATTGACCTGTCAGCCTCACCTTTGTGCTTGGGAAGATCATGGAACAGGCCATCTTAGATTACATGCTGAGGCACATGGAGAACAGGTAGATGATTCAGACCAGACAGGATAACACAGTGATCCTCCTCACACCTGATGCTGAAATTATTCTATGGACAGAAGAGAATTTGAAATTCATTTTATCAGAGAAAGAAGGAGCCTCTAACTAGTAACATAACTGAAGTTATATCAGACATAGCCAGTAACCTAATAGTGAATATACTCAGTGAATATATTGAAAGCTGTCTAGGCTTACTTTACAGTTACAGTAGAGTTGGACAATTCAGGCAGTAGAAGCTAGAGAGATGTCATGTTAAAATTGGCATCTACATTTGATCAACAGACTAATCTCTAGGCTTTGCAGGCTTTATTACCCATTCATTGAACCTGAGAGATGGTTAAAAAAACAACTGCATTTAAGTTTGTGTCTCTCTCGTCTAAATAAAAATCCATCTTCAGTGATTATAAAACCTAATAATAATAAAATTATTAATTCATGGGGAACCATTGAGAAGGAGACAAAAGAGAAGAAGGAAGAATATTTTCCTTTTTTTTTTAAAAAGAATACACTGTGGCCATAATCCCAGTGAGAATTTTATATTCTTTTATATTCTTAATATTTGAGAATAATAACAGAAACTCAACATGTGCATATGATCAAGATTCAATATGTATATAATTATAGGGATTGATTACAATATTTTCTTTGTTGGTATCATCAGGCTCAATGGAATATACTATAAATGGCACTCCATATGTATCACTTTATGTTTATGACAAGTGTGAGTTTGTGTGTGCATTCTGGAAGACCTTACATGCTGTTATTGTGTTAATTTTTTATGTGACTTCCATATCATTACTGTGAAGCTTCCTACTTACATTTTCATACAAGACATTGTTATTCAAAGACCAGAAAACAAAATATAAGTTAGCCCTGGGCCCACACCTCCCAAGCCAGGAGTAAGGGGAAAACGAGGGACTTCAAGGGAAGCAGGAAGGGGCAGGGGTCTGGAGGAAGCAATGCTGTCTGCATAGATCCTGTTGGTCCAGCACCTTGGGAAGTGGCAAGTAGCAATGGCAAGCAGCAAGTGCCCATGGCCACGTCAAACTGCCCTGCTTTCTTACTACTGCCTGCGTGCCTAGGGGGCTCTGTGGCAGGTAACCTGTACCATGGGCCCTGCACCATTCAGTTCTCACCACTGCCTGTGTCCTGGAGAAAAGCCAGGTAGCATCGCTCTGCTTCGCACTGCCTGTGACCTAGAGAACACCACACAGCACTGCCCTGCTATCCTGCCATCACCAAGAAACTAGGAACTACTCCTGAGACAATGCCATGATTTTCAAGCCAGAGAAATTGTGATATCCCTTTCTCTTTGATATGTATTTTTCCCACTGCTTTTCCCTTCCATTTTCCTTCTTCTCCAGTTCAATTTAATAAAATCAGTTCATTAGCACTTTGGCATTGTTTTGCCTTTATTTACTCCAAGGGAATTATTTGAACCTTAGCATGGCCAACCCTCACTGATTGCTGGCCAGGGTTGATGAGAGGAAGACTGGGCCATGACAGTCAATAATAAATTATTCTAGTGCATGCATATGGATTTTATTTTAATATATTTATTATCAACATGCATTGTCATTCATCTATAGTCTCCCTTCTTCTGACATAAAAGTCATTTGATCTTCATAAAAAGGTAAAAATTAAGAATTTATTATTTATTCTTTTGTATAAAGATTATTTTGTTTCTACAAAATGCAAAGTCTTGTATCTTCGAATGTTGCGTTCTTGATAGGTATGAGAGAAGCAAAACCAATAACATTTTTTGAAGGGTGAAAAGCTATAGATTAAATAGAATTACATAACACTGCAAAATATTTCAAACTGGTTTTCAAAGTTACACATGCCCTGACCGTTGGAGCATAGACAATACTATGACGTGCTGAGTAAATGTCCTGTATCATGCCCTGCAGCTCACCTTCACCCACTGAAGCATTAGTAACATTTCTGTCCTTGGCTTACAGTCTCTAGTCTTTGCTTTGTGTTTCCACCTAGAGCAGAAGTTCAGATAATTTACTAGAGATGTATAAAGCTCCAGGTATCAATTACTATGTGATTATTTGCCTGTTGACCAGTCACAACCTTGAAAGCAGGTGCATAGGTCGTTTGGTATAGGTTTTTTGGGTTTTGTTTGATTTGGCTTTTACCCTTCCAGCTGTGGCTGCCTCAATTTTACTCATTTTTCCTTATCCAGGGAATTGTTATGAAAATTAAGAAATGTACTCCTACATAAAGAGAGGAAACATTGGAGAGAGAGAGAGGCTGCTCTGCCTCTCCATTTGGCCTCACCAGATTTCTATACGTGGATTTGTTTTCTGATCTTGCCTGAATTAGTCAAGATAATTACAACATAGTAATTATAAATGCCTGATTTACCCAGTTATGCAAATGTGAAAGATTAAGTTCTCCTGGCAAGGAGAACTCATTTAAATATATGGTTTTAGGTCCCAGGTATTTTTATGCTGTTTGTGTAACACAGGATTTTATAATTGACATTAATTTCATTATTTTAATAAGAAAGATCCCTATTTTCTATTGTTTTGGGTTTTTTTCTTTTATAATGCTTAAACTAGAATCAAATGCTACCTATTGTATGAAATGTAGTGATGTAGCTTATGGAAAGACAGGAGAAAAAAATTGAGGTATCTATATATTTGTATCTATAAAAGTATACACCCATATAGGTATATTCCTTCTCTCCAAAGCTGTAGCCTGTTTGAGAAATTAAGAGAAAGCTTTAATAAGGAGTATTTGTTTTTGTTGTTCTTAAAATAATTTTCTCACAAGTTAGGACTAGCTCAATAATTTAGCTGAGCTTTATACAGCAAGACAGATTTAGTGTTTAATTCAGATTACAGTCATGAAGAAATATGTGCTGTACCATATTCACGAAAGACATTCTGTGTGAATTTATTTTGTAGAAGTCATAAAATATTATATTCAGTATTTACAAGATTTGGTTCAGTATAAGTACCACTGTATTTTTATGAAAGTAAAATAAAAAGTCAGTCTTCCAAAATGCTTTATATTTGGGAAAAGAATCTTATAAACATTTATCCCTTTTTTTTTTCTTTTCTAGGTCATTGTGCAGTCATGCAAACTGAATGATAAATATTTATTTAAGATTATTTTCTATCCTGTGTGCATGCACAAAATAAACACATTTGATGAAAAGATACACAAAATTAAGCCAAAGAAACACTTGGATTTTGATAAACAGCTAATTTTCCTCTATTTTCACTGAAATGATTAGAGACAAATGCAGACTTCATAGAGATAATCATATTCAGTATTTTACAATTCTAGATTAAAAATATGGCAACTGGAAACAGTCTAAGCAACTGCTAAGTTTTGTAGATAATTAGTATAGAAAGGAAAATTGATGATGGTAAGTGATGAGTGGGAAGTCTAGACAATTGGAGCCAATTTTAAAAAAGAAGTAAACAACCAAACAAAAAGACCCAATAAAACACCTGAGTTGTTTTTTGTTTTTGTTTTTGTTTTTGTTTTTTTAAAAAAGGATATATTTTTGCCAGTACATTTTGCTTTACCTTAAAATGAAAATAACAATAAAATGCATTTTGATCAACAATTACATTGAGGAAACAAATAAATTTAAGTGACTATAAAACCATAGAAAACCTTTTTACCTCTAAGAAATACGCCCTCAATATCTCCCCTATGAATCATATAAATTCTGTATGTACAGGCTGTCAGGACAATTCAATTGTTTCAATAAAGAATTTCTACAAATGAAACCTGAGGGATCTGCACTGAATTCACTTTGCAAGATATCTGTTCTGTATGTGGAAAAGTCTTAACAGCTCTCTGGGAAGGTTCTCTCATGTATGCCTTCAGGCAGCTATGATAAAAGTGCATATACCTCTCAGTCACACATTATAATCATTAGGGAAAACAAAAAGCAAAAAAAACCCCACAAAAATGGAAAATGTATAGGGTCATGAATAAAGGAATCTAGAACTGAATCTCAAAAATGTGTCCAGTGTTTGACCTCCTTTAACTGCTCTCCAAATAGATTTAAAGATACAGGTTAAAAATGGTTTTCAGTGTTTGTAGTGGGTTTGCAGTTACCTGACCCCCCCCACACCTTTTTAAAACCCCAGCTAAAACTCAGAAAACACTGGAAGTTAATAAATGAAGCTTTATATTTACAGCAATACTAATATACAAGCAAATATTTACAAGATATAACAAATATTTACAGAAATATACAGTAAAAAAGGTAATACACATGCCACACCCCTCCCGGAGACCAAAATCCCCAGAAGAGGGTAACCAAATTCCCTCCTACCACCTTTCTCCCCTTCCCCAGCTTTATCTCACCACCTGTTGATGTTGTAGATAAGCCAAAGATCAGAGAGATTAGTGGTAAGAGAAAAAGTTAGTCATTTTAGCGATTCTACTCTGAATTTAGCCACCAAGACCGAGAGACAAAGGAGAAAGCAGTCGCAGTGCCCAACGGACAGAAGCCCTCTTAAAACTCTTAAATCTCTTAAAACAATTTTTTTTCTTTGTCTCAGTAAAACTTGGTGAAGTGACACAATGTGTTTAACTCTCAGCCAATAGTCTAATTTCTCACTCAAATTCTCCAATTAGCTCAAACCAACACAGTGTTGTGCTACTGTTACAAAAGACACAACATTTGCGACAATGCATAAGCAAACACAAGATTTAATAAATGTATTATGTGGTGAGGAAAAATAAGACTGAGATTACAATTAAGAAAGTTTTGGGGTTTATGGCTTTTTTAAAAATTTTTTCCACTTTGAAATTACAGTGCTAGCAATATCAAATATAACTTTAACCTAGAACTACTGAACTTTATTTCAGCTATTGGAAACAACAATTTTGAAGTTCTTCATATGTAAAGTTATATTTTTTCCATCTCATTTATTTTAAACTTATGTAAATACAGGTTTCATATGGCAATATAGGTTTCATATTCACTGTAAAAACAGTGTGTTCTTCCTTTGTCTGATTTATGTATTTTCACAAAAGTATTACAAGTGAGGTTTTTCTTTTTTTTTTTTTTCTCTCTTTTTTAAAAAGATACAAATTAGTCTCAGTGTTTCTACTAGGAGACAAAAAGTTAAACACTCTTTTCCTTCCCATAGCTTATAATAGGAATAGACTAAACTAAAAAGATAAACTACATTGCTACATAACTACAGTTATTTCCTGGCATCCTTCTGAGATATAAGTGACACTGCCTTTACACTGGAATTTATATTCCTCTTGAATCACAAATTATATTTAAAGGAAGCAAAGGAATACAGATTCATCCAGTTTACCTGGCACTTTGTCAATCATCTGTAGGAAGATACTTACTCATTGTTGTGAAACTGATGACAGAGAATTAGTAATGTTCTGAAGATATATCGTTAGGGTATTATCTTGAAGAGATTAAAAAAAAAAAAGGCATTCAGTAAGGAAAAAAAACCCAAGCCATCAGATAGCAAGCAGCAAGCTGACAAAAACAGGAACTTCGTACCTAATATGTATCTAATATATAATCTGGCAGGAACTGATTACTAGTTCTTATACGACAATTAAATATTCTCAAAATAATTTAATTGAACATTACCTACAAATTAATCATAAACTGCACACATCATACTGTCTTTCACAGTGTTGGTTTTCAAAGGACTGTAGTCAAAGTATTCCTTGTTAGGTTATATTAAGCTCATCTGCATACAAAGAAAGAAGAACAAAGACGTAATGTTAGGTAAGCTTAAGTGATACCTGACCAGACTACTGCCAAGCCACTCACAAGAGTTATTATCCAACTAAAGGCTGGTGTCCACAAGGCCAGAGGAGCACAGAGTGACAAAGGTGGGCAGGAAATAAAATTAAAGAAACAGGGGAGGGGCCATCCTAGGACACCCATCAAGAAAAGTCAAGGGGACAAACTCTCCAGTTTGTCATTGTAATTGGGGGAATTCACTGCATAGAGATGTAAGAAAATATAGGAGATGTATAGGGGAAGAAGAATTTGGAATTGTGCAAGAT
Organism: Psilopogon haemacephalus; assembly: GCA_013396835.1. Classification (NCBI taxonomy): domain Eukaryota; kingdom Metazoa; phylum Chordata; class Aves; order Piciformes; family Megalaimidae; genus Psilopogon; species Psilopogon haemacephalus. The sequence goes on along the minus strand of VWZI01008841.1, from coordinate 51,869 downwards.
CTGTTAAGAGATGTTTAGAGAAGGAACTGAAAGGGAGGGTTACAGATGATTTAAAGTGCCTATAACAGAACTGTGACCTGAGATTGCAAAGGCCTGTGTGTTTGTGGTGCCAGGAACTGGTACAAGTTTAAGTGTACAAATGAATGTGTCAGCACTAGTGAAGAGCAAGCTGATCTAGCCAAACATGAGTAATTTCTTTAAGGGTGAGCTGTCTATGGGAGGGACTAACAATGTTCGGTGCAGCTGATAGAGAGACAATGAGGGCTTAAGTAGGAGACACAGTTTTATCTTGGGAGATTGGGATCCAAGGGCACCTTCTCTACTGCTTCTGTCCGAATCCAGCTGCTGCCCATATGTACACATGCTCCCACTAGCAGACATAGAATCATAGAATCACAGAACGGTTTAGATTGGATGGGACCTCAAAGAACATCTTGTTCCAACTCCCCATCATAGGCAGGGAAACCTCCAACTGAAACAGGTTGCTCAAGGCCTCATCTAACCTAGCCATGAACACCTCCAAAGAGGGACCAGCCACTACCTCCCTGGGCAACCTGTTCCTGTGTTTCACCACCTTCAGTGTAAAGAACTTCTTCCTAACATCTACTTCAAATCTCCCTTCTGCCAGTTTAAACCCATTACCCTTCATCCTGTCATTACAAAATGTAAATAGTCCCTCCCCAGCCTTCCTGTAGGAAGGTTACTACAAGGTCTAAAAGTCTTCTCTTCTCCAGGCTGAAGAGCCCCAACTCTCTTAGCCTGTCTTCAGCTAGGAGAGCTGCTTCAGCCCTCTGATCATCTTCATGGCCCTCCTCTGGATTTGCTCCAACAGTTCAATGTCCTCCAGAACTGTACAAAGTACTCCAGGTGCGGTCTGAAAAGAGCAGAGTAAAGGTGGACAATCGCTTCCCTTGCCCTGCTGGCCATGCTTCTCTTGATGCAGCCCAGGACACGGTGACTGTCTGGGTAGCACACATATACATTGACAGCTCATGTTGAGCTTTTCAACAATCAAGATGCACAGGTCCTTTTCCTCAGGGCTGCTCTCCAGCCATTCCCAACCCAGCCTCTATTTGTGCTTGAGATTGCGCCAACCCTGGTGCAGGATCTTACACTTGGCTATGTTGAATTTCATAAGGTTGATCCACCTCTCCAGCCTGTCCAGGCCCATCTGGATGGTAGAATGTATCACATAGTTTTGTGTCATCTGCAAACTTGCTGAGGGTGCACTTGATTCCTCTGTCCACGTTGCTAACAAAGATGTTAAACAGCACTGGTCCCAGCACTGATACCTGAGGGACGCCACTTGTCAATGGTCTCCAGGTGGACGTTGTGCTATTGATCACCACTCTCTGCGTGTGACCATCTAGCCAATTCCTTATCCAGTGAGTGGTCTGCCCATCAAGTCCATGTTTTTTTCAGTTTGGTGACCAGGATGTCGTGTGGGACAGAGTCAAACACCTTACTCAGGTCCAGGTAGATGACACCATTTGCCCTTCCCTTGTCCGCTGCTGCTGTGACTTCTTCATAAAATGCCACCAAATTTGTCAGGAGTGATTTGCCCTTGGTGAAGCCATGCTGGTTGCCACCAATCACCTCTGCTTTGTTTTCCAATTGCCTTAGCAGAGCCTTCAGGAGGATCTGCTCCATGACCTTGTCATGCACAGACATGAGACAGACTGGTCTGCAGTTCCTGGGGTCATCCTTTTTTCTCTTCTTGAAGATGGGTGTTATGTTTCCCCTTTTCCAGTCAGCAGGAAATTCACCCATCTGCAAAGCCCTTTCAAATATGATGAACAGTGGTTTAGCAACTCCGTTCACCAGTTCCCTCAGGAGTCTTGGCTGGATCTCGTCAGGCCCCATGGACATGTGCATTTTCAGATTCCTTAGGTGCTTACAAACATGATCTTCAATTATAGTGGGCAGATCTTCCTTCCTCCAGTTCCTAACTTTTGATCTCTGGAATTTGGACATTGTGGCTGGATTTCATGCCACTGAAGACTGAGGAAAAGAAGTCATTAAGCACCTCAGCCTTATCCATATCCTTTGTCACTGATTCTCCATTTCCGTTCTGGAAGGGTCCCACTTTCTCTGTAGTCCTCCTTTTCTCACTAATATATGTGAAGAAATTCTTCTTGTTCCCCTTAATGTCCCTAGCCAGATTCAACTCCAGCTGTGCTTTAGCTTTCCTAATCTGATCTCTGGTTTCACAGACAATTTCCCAGGTTGCCTGTCCTTGTTTCCATTCTGTGTAGGCTTCTTCTTGCATTTAAGTGTGGCCAGGAGCTCTCTATTCATTCATGCAGGCCTCCTTGAATTCTTACCTGCCTTTCTCTTTTGTGGGATGCATTGCTCCTGGGCCTGGAGGAGGTGATCCCTGAATATTGACCAGCTTTCCTGGGTCCCCCTTCATTCCACAGTTATTTTTTTCCCATGGCACCCTGCCAAGGAAGTCCCTGAAGAGATTGAAGTCTGCTCTTCTGAAGTCCAGAGCAGTGAGTTTCCCGTACACTCTCATTGATGCCTTGAGGATCAAAAACTCTACATTTCATGGTCACTGCAGCCAAGGCTACCCTTCAGCTTCACTTCACTCACCAGCCCCTCCTTCTTGGTGAGGCTTATGTCTAGCATAGCACCTTTTCTTGCGGGTTCCTCTACCACTTAGATGAGAAAATTATCATCAGTGCTCTCCAGGAACCTCTAGATTGCTGTATTGTCCTTCCAATAGATGTCAGGGTGGTTGAAGACCCCCATAATGACTTTCACCCTAAACAGCCAGAAATAGAAACAGAATCAGAATGAGGCCGTTGATGCTGTTTGTATTAGTTTGATGTTGAGTATGTCTTCCAGGGCTGGCCATGTGGGTGTATATTTACATTATGTGTGTGTGTATATATATATATATATATATGTGTGTGTGTATACACACGTGTGTGTTGAATGTGTGTGTTTTTGCATGCCTCTGCCTACTACAAATACAATCTCAGCCCTGTTTCTGGTTGACCTGGTAACATGGAACAGTAGCAACTTCAGTTCTCTCAGCCTGCAAAATTGATGACCCACTTCTCTGTGTCTCAAGATCCCTAAAAATTTTTGCATGCGTTCCCATCCTTTTCTTCTTCTTTTGCCTGAGAAAGAAAATGTAAGAACTGACAGGATACATAGTAATGCTATTTACAGAACACTGCATTGTGTATAAACATAAAGTACATGGGAGTACTGGTAGATATGAACATTTAATCTTCTATCTCTTTCTTGGTAATGTTTCCTAGGTCATGTGGCTACTTCTTGAAAATGAAAGAAAAACAAGAGGGGAATAGACTTGTCTGTCCAATGGCCTGCATGTTAGCTGAGTTCCTTCAAAATATAGACGTCTAAATCCATCGGATAAAAAAAGGGGGGTGGGGGGGTTGGAACACTTGCTCCTCATTAATAAAAGTGACAGGCTTTAGATCTTTTTGAGGTATATTGTCAAACGGGCTTTCAGATATGACCTGAAGGAAAATGTAGGTTAAGACTGTGGTATAGATATTATATATGTTTAAAGAGGCATCAGAGACAAAACAGTGTATAGATGTGTATGTTTACGGAAGACTAGATTAATGTTTGTGCATATTTTGTACATTTTACCCCCACACAAATTTCTTTAAATTTACTGTACAGTAATTTCTATTCAGAGAGAGAGTTGTCATAATAACACTTGTTTTGGAGAAGCAAGACACTCATCTACTTGATATACTAAACAATTTCTTAGCTAAAAATGTAACATAAGGTCTTATTATCCTCTTAACAGTATTACTGTTCTACAATCATCATGAAGAAATTGTATGTGGAACAATACACAGAGAACATCTGCCAAAAAAGTGATACATTTTAAATGCTTTTGTGAATATGTGCCCTGCAGTTAGTTATAACAGTAGAATTGTGTTTGAATTAAAGCTGAGGTGACAGTTCATGGAGCACACTAATTTAATAACAGTTGATGAATTAAGAAACTGTATTACTTTTTAAAATCACTTAGGGAGTCTCTTCTCAATCCCCTTGGTTGCCTGGTTGATTCTTCTGGACAGCATGTCAAAAAGATTTGGGAACATGCATTCTGTACAAACCACCATGTCTGATTTAACTTCTTTTTTACTTTCTGAAGAGAATTACTTTCAGGTTTGTATTTCCTTTTCAACATGTATGCTCTACATGACAGTTTTTCTTTTGAGATGAACCAATGCAAATTATCACAAAAATTCATGTAAACTGAATACATCCATCACTCTTGCATATGTTTCCCTTCAAAGAACAAAAACAATGTCACAAAGTCCAACCATCCTTAATGGTGTTAAGTCACTCCTTTATATTTATGCAGGGAAAAAAAAATTACAAAAATATACCTTTCCAAGAAAAGTTCTGTATAAGACACCACAAGTTTCTAATGATTAAAGCCAAATGCTACTAACATCATAAACACAATGTCAGTAAAATGAGTATGGAAGAACTATTTGAACTTGACAGTTCTATTTTCCAAAATCTTTTTAAAGTAATCAGGGAAGGACTATGATTGAGGTAAAAAACCATATGTACCGAAAAGATAGTTCCTTCTACTCACAAAGATCTCAAACAAAGTAATTTCACTTACTCTTTTATGGTTTTAGATGTTTTCGGATTTACCCTTAGTGTTTCCATTTCTAGAATATGTTATTTCTATTAATTCTTCATGAAGCAAAAATTAACTTGATGCCTGATCTGATAAGAAGTCAGTGCTCCCCTGAGTAGTGATAGAAAAGAGGAATGTCATCGTATATTAAAAAAAACCCAAAACATAAAACCTGAACTTCTGAAATGAGCATTTTTAAAAATAGAGAGTAATTATGGTACACACAAATATGTTTCTATGAAGCATAAGGTCTCAGACAAATTTCCCATCTGGCAGGGAGGCAGACTTTTTTTAAGAAAAAAAAAACAAAGAAAAGCTAGCACTAAACACTATGAGCAACATTCTAGTTTAACAGGTCTATGAAAACATTACATTAAATGGACCACAATACACCTGCTAATTAATTTTCTTCCTTGCTTTTGGAAGTGATTGAAAGAGTCACCAGTGCTCTGAGTTGTGGATTAGAAGTAATTTCCCATGAGAAAGACATCAATTATGTCCCACTGTATTAGCAGTAATAAAATACTACGCATATACAGTAGTTGGTGTGTGATACAGTGTCTCCCAACTCAGAATTAATAATGTAAATAGTATTACATATAAATATTTAATCACAATGATTGTAAGAAAATAAGGCTTTGTCCTATTTTTTTCCTGCATTCTTAAAATAGAGTAGTAATAATAATTATGAAATATATAAAAAATAAATATCTATCCTAGAACTGTAGTAAAGTCTGTTGTTCAAGGATACATTAAGTGTACTTATAATATTCCTGATAGATGCTTATTCAGCCTCATTGAAATACTTTCATAATATAGATTTAACAACCTCTCAAACAATGTATCTAAATGTTTTGCTACATTTTTTTTTTAGCTATGTCTAACTTATTTTTTTCCCATTTAATTTTAAGACCATTATTACTTTTGTGTCTTAGAAATTATTCCTTTCATCTTTGAGCAATATATTTAGGTGTTGAAGAAATGTCTACATGCTCCTCCCATGCTTTTCTTTTTGTTAGGATAAATGGTCCCCTTTAATTCAATCTTTTTGTAGAATTATATTTGCTGGACACTTTTTTTTTCCCAGCTTCTCTAAATTATTCTTAATGTATGGTGAAGAAATCTGACAATAGGAATTTACCTGATGCCTTTCTGGCTTTGGATAAATAGGAAATATTGATATTTTGATTGCTATAGAGATGTTTTTATGTTGATGGAATTAGTTTTCTTTAGTCATGGTTAATTCATGAAACACGATCAAAATGTCATTAGAAAAAACCTCCAATCCTATTTTTTTCTGGTGATATTTATATATCATATTGTTTTTCCTCAACTCAAAAAAACCCAAAATCCCTAGTACTTTACAAAGGAATGTAAGAAGTTTATGCAAGCATATATGCTTCTGCATGTTTATATATTCATGTATGTATATTTTAGATTGTGATCTTTGTCCACGATCTTACATTTCTTTCAATTATCTGTTTTTTTCTTTCAAATAAGCAAATATATGACAAAAACATGTTTTGCATTAATACTGAGCGAATGTGATCCCACTCAAAAAATGATTTAACACTCCACAGCTGTTTTGTCCTTCCTCAAGGTTTTCTGTAAAAGATTAAAATGGCCTATTATTCTATAACAGAGCATGAACCTTATTCTCTTTCATATTTGCAAAGCACCAGTTACACAGAGTGCTAGAACAAATACAGACATGAAGATTTTAAGCAATGAAAGGTTTTAGAATTACTGACTCCTTACCTAAAAAAAGAAATCACATTCTTGAGTTATTTAATTCAAATTTTAGTCTGCAAGTGTACCTGAATGACCTTGGGATTACTCAAGAGCACAAAGCTACCATTCGTTCACTAATACAGCACAGCTGACACAGTTTTGGGAGAGAGAGTTAAATCGTTGTTATTACAACTCTGAATTCAAACCTTGTAATGTTATCGATTATTCTACAATGTAATTATAGAACTGGTGAGGTTGGAAGAGACCTTTGAAATTATCAAGTTCTACTGCTAAGACCAGAGAAAATGATATTTGCCTTTAAGATCGCTCAATTAGTAAATAGAACTGACAGTTAAAAAGTGGGGATTTTTTTGTTGTTGTTGCCTTTTCTCTTTGGTTTTTTTTTTTGTTTGTTTCTTTCTATTTTATATAAACTGTAAGAAAATCTCTTTGGAGTCATTTAGAAGAAGGAATGAGCAGTGCTTTTGCAGCATTGACCAGTTTGGTTAGCATCATTAAAACACCTTGCAAAATAAAGAAACACCCAGTTAACCCTATTGCCCCTTAATTTTTCTTATTCAACTCTGTTAAATCAAGAGGAACAAGCACTAATGACAATGTATTTTATTTAATTCTTTCTCCTACATTCATGTGGATGCAATAACTATACTGAAATGAAGGAAAAGGAAAGACTTGTGCTCTCATTTCAGGGAAATGTTTATTCCTTATACATTAAGAAAAAACAATTTTACATAAAGGCCGTTTTTGATAAAATACTTACCTCTTACAGGCATATCCAGTCCCTACAATGTCTTTGCTAAAACAAATGAATATGATTAGTGTTATAGTAAAATAATAATATGATAGAAATATTAAATTGCCACTTAAATTCTCCACAGCAGAACATTCATAGATCTTTTGATGCTTTACAGCATCGGTTGGTTGGTTGGTTTGGTTTGGGTATTTTTGAGGTTGGAAAAGACCGTAGTGATAATTTCCTCCAACCTCCCCAACATGGATAGGGATGCCTTTCTACTAGACGTGGCTGCTCAAGGCCTCATCCAACCTGGCCTTGAACACCCCCAGGAAGGACACATCCACAACCTCCCTGGGTAACCTATTCCAGACTCTCACCACCTTCATACTGAAGAATGTCTTCCTACAATCCAGTCTAAACCTACTCTTCCTCACCTTAAAACAATATCCTTTTGTCCTATTTGTAGACATCTTTATGTAAAGTCCCTCTCCAGCCTTCCTGTAGGATCCTCTCAGGTATTGGAAGGCAAATACTAGAATCCTCTACAAGTGTCATAGAGTATACTAGTATATCCTACAAGAGAAACAAGAGCAGTACTAAAACAGAAAGTGTTTTTTTCCAGATTACTAAATTATTTTCTCTCAGATCCTTGAAATACCCTCTTGGACATCCATTTTTACATTATTTTATATCTCCTGATAATATGATTGATGACAGCATACTAATGACAGTGTTCCTACTATAATGAAGCTTCCATGGCACAATATCAAAACTGAGGCTGTATTAAAGGCCAAAAGTAAGTTACAGATAAATCATTAAAACATCATAGTTATCATTCCTTAATAGTAAGGAAGATGATAAAGTTTGTATGCCTGACATACTTTAAAAAGGAGAAAAGCAAAAAGCACAAATCCAAACCCACAAAAAACTCAAAACAAACAACACCAACAAAAACACCAACAAACCAAAAAGAAACCCAACATTCCATTTAATTTAGCTTGATCCAATTTTTGCTGTTTAAACCACTGATACTGTTATCAGAACTTCTAAAATACTTTGTCATCTTGCAGTCTGTATTACCCATAATCCCATTATTTTCGAGTAGCCAGGCCTTACACAAATCAAACTAGATAGAAATTTGTAAAGATAAAATGGAAGGTGTTGATCAATGAATAAATATTTTCAACAATAACAAAAAAAAACCCCAAACCCAAATATAAAATCATAAATTCTTACCTTGCAATTTCCATAAGGTTCTATGAAAGATTAGAGATGTTAATGTCAAGCTAGAATAGTCTGATAAACTGAAATATCTAATTATTGATAACTGTGCTCAACCAGAAAAAGCAGGTGTTATTTTGCGGAGAAAATTAAGATTTTTTCCACCTTTGATGGAAAATTCTCAGCCAGCTTAGCTGTAATTCCTTTTCTTCCAGAGCTGTTCCCATATAATTATTGGTTGGGTGTTTGTTTTTTTGGGTTTTTTTTTGTTTTGTTTTTTTTTTAAATATGGTGATTTTTTTTACTCCAAAATGATCTATACTCTAGTAAGCTTAAAATTCTGTTTTGTTTTAAAATCCCAGGATAGAAACTATGCCATTGAGCAATTGTAAGCAACAAGCACCTAGGAAGATGTCACCTGAAAGATCAATTAAATTTATTTGGGCAATAAGATCACATATATATTAATAAAAGAGGAAAAAAGGTAAAGAAATAAAAGAAACAAGCAGAAGAGAAGTTGAATAAAAATATATGATAGTATAATCAGAGACCAATGAACCAGTACTTACTGCTTTAATGTTTTCTTTTTCCTTTTTTTTCTCCTCATAATTACTGATTTCATTGTCTGGCATTAATTTTTGTTTTCTGTTGGGATTGGTATTTTTTTGTTTGTTTTGTTTTGTTTTTCTCAGTTGTCTTAATTAATACACTGTTTGTGTTTTTCAGTACTCAGATCTTCCTATTAAAAGGAAGACTGAGATTCACTGCAGTATTAACAGAATATTATATGTAACTGCATTAAGTAAGTTGTTTTCCATAGCCTGTTAAAGCATTTCTTTCTCAAAAAGACTTTTTATGTGGGAAGGACATATTTAAATCTCTGTGAGTGTTCTTAGTCATACATAGATAGAAAAGGATTGCATTTTTGATCAACATTAATATCAAAGAATTATATGACTGGTGTCAACTTTCAAATTGTAGGAGTAAGGAGCATTTTTTAGGTCTGCTTTGGAAAAACTTTTGAACTTGTCTCTGTTTAAGCTCAAAGTAGGAGTCCTTTCATTAAATTTGCAGGGATGATTCTCTGTGATTATTTTAATCACTAGAATCTTTCATTTCCTCCCTAGATGACTAAATACAGGATTAATTTACAATATTACTCTAATACAGAATTATGATAAGAATGGAAGCTGTCAGTAGTTACTATTTAAAAATATTCCATAAAAGAAGTCAAGAATTCAATTTTTTGTGTTTTATATATATATATAAAATATATATTTAGTGATCCAAACAAATATTCATTACAGACTTTGTAACAGCAGCATCCTAAGTCAAATCAAAGTCCCTTTTAATACTGAATCTCCAAGAATAACTGAAGTACATACCTAAAGAAGGGTATATAAAAAACAAAACAAACCAAACAAACAAAAAACCCCAGACATATGACTGTACGAATTTTTGCTCTAAATGTATATGGAAGTATCTGATTACAAAGCACTGCATTTAGACCAGACTCAGGTCTGCTATTATTTTGCTATTCAGCATTATTAATGCCTGAACCTTCTTTTCCTTAAGAGCACAAAGTAAGAAAATAAGGGATCTGAAAGGTGAAGAAAAGAAGCATGATCTGTTTTCTGAAATAATCTGAAGTCCAGATGAACCAAAGATATTTCCATCTGAGAAAATATATGTGAATGAATAAGTCCTTTTAAGTAGTTTCACTGAATATTTGCATCATCTGTACAGGAATTAATTTATTTTCTAATAATAAACTTTCTTAAAGAGTTCTCATTTTTAGAATTTTTATGAGCAAGAGATAACGTCAGTGTTACCTGAAATAGTTCATGACCCAAAATGAGATGATTATAACCAAGACAAATAACCAATGTAACCTGTGGTGATGTGTTTACTGGAAAGAAGTATGCTTAGTTCAGTCATCAAAGCCTAGAAATTTTATACTGTCTGATCTTTACTAAGTAGAAAATTAAGCTGTGAAAACAAGAAGAGGAAAGTATACATCTAATACTAGTTATAATTAAAAATAATAATAAAAAAGAATATAAAAACTTATTTGTCAGGTTACTGTTGCCAGAAGCATCATAAGCAAATTGTAAAACAGTCCCCTGCCAAATCCCTGACTACAGAGGTAAGAAAATGGTTATGATTTTTAGCATTGAAAATCTCTTTATATCAAACAAATCTTGATTTGACAAAATCAATTACATTTAGAGAAATACCTTTCTCCAATCATTGCTTTGTAATTAAAAAATAATCAAAGCAGTATTTTATATCAAAAGATTAATATGTAGATCACATACTGTATACAAATTTGACCATCTATCAAAGGAAATATATAAAGCAAGAACTGTTAAAGCCTGAAATATCATTTTTAAAAGTAAAATTATCATTACCTTTTAAATGTCTGAAGAAATAAAACACCAGTACAAGAAGAAAATCTTCATTAATTCAACTGGTAGAGAAATTAATTGCTCTTCAGGACTTTCAGATAGTTTCAGCATTTTATTTAGAAATCTGAAGTCATCTGTTATTTAAAAATAAAAATATTTTTTCACATGCATTCTGACCAACATCAGAGAAGTACTGTTTAATTTGAAGTAGGGTTGATACTACTGGTTTTCTCCGTCTTACAAAAGTTAGTTAAAAAGTCTTTATTTCATTGACAGTGTTAGGTGATATTGACTGTTTCCTTAACTTCATATTCAAGAAGCCTAGGTATGGAAAATAAAGACTTTTCTGCTTTGTCCTGAAAATTATTTTTAAAAATTATATTAGAACCATTGGTACTTTGCCTCGAAGAGAGACCTGGAGGCTAGAGGCTAATTCAATCTTCTCCTTCAAGCTAGACTGCTGCTTCTCTAGACCAGCTATGACTTCATACAACTGTGACCTTCTACATCTTTCACAAAATCTCACAGGAGATTTTGAAAATCTGGGGACTGAGGTTTCACAGACACTTTGGGTAAGACTACCTTTTCATCATCTCTCCTGAAGTGATATATTACCTAAACACACTTAGGTAATGTATGAGGCAGTTAAAATCTCCATATCTTAATATTCATGTCATGGTACCTCAAAGAATAATTTACCTTTCATGAAGAATGGCATTTAAATGTTTCACATGGGGTTTATTAATGTTTTACATTCATCCTTAAATTATGGTGTGTAATATTAAACCAGTTAGACCAGGTGAAAATAGCAAACAAAATCTTTAGCTCATTCCGAAAAATTTTTCCTGTATAACACATGGCAGTAGAGTTTTTTTATTGTCCTTTGAGTTTCCAAAGATCCTGGGTGTATGGGTGCCCAAAAACTAGGACCAAAGAGGCACCCTGGAATCTTGTGCCTTATCAAGTTTCATAAAAATTTCAGAGGATCCTTGGGCCTGATCTAGCAGACTTATTCAAAGAATATTTGACCCACAGTATCTTTATAGAAATGCAGTTAAAATGGCCTTCCCTTTAAAAAAGAATGTAATTGCATAGACTACTAGTTAGGCCTACCCCTTGTTAATAATGTGACACATTTAATTAAGTCTGAACTTCTTAGGTAATTACATTGTAAATTAAATGTGTGAACATGCTGCACTAGAAGGACAGGAATCTTCCCTTACTCCCCAAAAAGTTCTTTTAAGATACAAAAGACCATTTAATATGTATTTAATACAAGCACACATCATTCTGAAAGTGTGCCTTGACTTTTCAAAAACATGAGAAAAAAGCACTGAACAGTCTTTGAATTTTATAGTTTATTTTAAAGTGCAAGTTTATGCTAATATTCCATAGGATGTCTGCATATATGAACAGTTTCAGACTTCTTGCTGATTGAACAACTAATTATCTACTCTTCTGTAGTTCATTTGGTAATTAATTACAGCTGGAGGAATAAAAAATAAAAAAATCCTAAGATTGTAAAACAATATACCTCGAAGTGAAATAATCTGGATTCATTGACCTACAAAGGCAAACAGCTGAAATAACAATAAATAACGTTTCTCCTTGAAGTCTGAAAACAAGTTGTTTCTTCTTTTCTGCATTCCAGTAGCAATAGGAGGAAGATACTGTGAATATTATGAAGTCAATGTCTTAAAACTCAAAATTTAGGTAATTTTTAAATGAAATGTGCTGCACACATGTACTTGCACTCCATCTTGGCGAAGCAGAATAAATAGAAGTTCTTCATTACATCTTGCTCTCATAGATCTGAGAAGCATCTGGTGTTTTACTTTCTTCCTTGATGTTAGCTGTTTTCCATTAAACCGTGACCCTTAAGACTTTGTTCTGTTGTGTCAAAAAGCCAAAGCTGACTGGTTAGGAGATGTGCAGGAAAGCAAGAATCATACTGTATCTTTCCAGTATGGTAATTAACTTTTCCATATTGGTTCTACCTACAGATCATTTCTGCTTCAAGGAACAAAAGGATTGATACCAACTCCTCAAACAAGGTAAAGAATGTCATAAAGTACATGGAGGGACAGGTCATTTGGCTGATAAGGGAAGATTAGTAATAAATATATATTCTTTGTCTCAAATCCCACAGGGTGCACCAAATATCAAGTCCCTGACTACTGAACATACCACAACCTCTCCAAGGAGCAGGTAGATTGCACTTCCATAGGCAAAATCTTTGTTCATAAAAATGAAGCTATCCTCTGTTAGGGAACACGTGAGAAGAGAAACATCCCAGTCTTAAGAAAGTTTCTCAACAGAATTATTAACAAGTCCTTGCTTTATGTTTTTGTTTGTTTTTCCACACCTACTGATTTCAATGCATCTGTGAAACTTGCAGGTTGCGTTGGTATGGTTGATAAAGTATACTGCTGTAGATAATAGCATAATCCAGAACAATAGCATCCTCAGAATGATAATCCTGAATCTCTTCTGGTGATGACTTTGAGATTCAGTCTCCTTTTTTCCTCTTTTTCCTCTTGCACTTTATCCTGTGAAATAATGTTTCATTTTTGGTAAATATTTCTTTCTAATAATACATCAGAAGCAGATCTTTTCTATCCCAAACAAATTTATCTATTCAATTTAACATACTATACTATTAGTAATCTCTATGTAGTCAATAAGTGACCCATTGTAAACATCATCTGTTGGAGGTCGTATGGAAGACTCCTTTATCATGTAAGAAGGGGCCAAAATCTGATCTCCAGATTCCAATCAGAAAAACAACGACTACAGGTGATTTTTTTTTTTTTTAATTTGAAACTACTAACTTTGACACATTACTGACAAAATATGTGAACTTATTTTCAGTCTGGAATTTGTTATAGAAAGATTCATCTGCCATTCCAAGGGAGAAGAATGTGTGACAATATTGAACCATTTCTGAATGGAAAAATACCCTAATTTATATGTAAACTTACTGGTTTTGTTAGAAGGTTTTAGGGTTGCACTTTTTTTTGGGTGGGGTTGGGGGAAAGAGGGGGGAGTTGTTTTCTTCTATCCAGAAGCTTGGAGGTGCACCACATCAGGTAATATATTGAAGTATCAGCACTAAAAGTTTAAATGAAAAATACTTGTAGAAGGAAGAAAAAGAGAAACACGTTTGTCTTTCATGAAGTTGAAAAATCAGTTTAGAACATAATATGCAATATATTGCTTTAATATCTATTTATTTAGGGAGCAGATCTATATTGCTATTTAATATATTCTCTTGACACAAATGTGAGGGGAAAAATGATTACACTGGTTACCTTGAGATACCCTAACAACACATACACCAGTGTGCTTTGCAAAGCACTGTTCTTGCACTCAATTAAACTATTGTGCTGACAGCACAAAAATGGATCCACTTTGTTGAAGACTGTCAAGCATGCTTTGCCTTCCAACTTCTGTTACTCTAGCTAAGTGAAATGTATCAAACTACTTAAGTGTGGTTGTCCCTGGAAAAAAAATAAAATAGAAAAACATGGTTTTAAGGAAAAAAAAATCTGAATACTTCTCCCATCTTTCTGCAAGCAGCAATAACATTAAAAATGTAACTCTGATTTTTATAATGAAAAAGTCCCAAGGAACTTTTAGAAATAGATATTGCATCCTTCCCTTGTATGTGGTACCTTCCTTATGTCTTCTTTTTTTTTTTTCTTCAGCAGGTATTGGTATCCTTCAACTGAAGAATAATCATGTAAGGCAAATTCTTTACCCATTTTTGTTATGGCAATAGTTTCCTCAATAGAAAGTTTCCACATAGCTGGAAAATTCAGTGTCTGAGACTGTTCTAAGGAGGTAAGGCTATAGATAGACTTCCCCTCATAAAAAAAAAAAAAAAAACAAAAACAAAAAACACCAACATTTAATACATGGTAGTCCAGGTGATAGGAAAGTAGATGATGTGACATATTTTAGCGATTCCTGGATCCCGAGAGACTGCTTTCAATGTTACAGACTGCCATAGAATACAGTTGCCCTTATGAAATGGATGATGCAAATCTCTGTGCTGAGGGACAGATAAAAGCTAAAGTTTTCTTTAATTCTGCTGAGTAATATTCTGATACTCTTCTTTCTGATGCTTTTGAGACTTCATGGAAGAAGAGTGTTTTGCCACAGTTGTCCCCAACATTCTGCCAAGTAACTGTTAGCAGCTAAACATAGCGTGGCAACTGTCTTTAGTCTGAAGCTATCTCTCTTAAACCTAAACCTGAGGGCTTGAATCATAATTTCCCTGCATCTTGCCAATTGCAGGGTACTACTTTTACAACTATTTTTTTTTACTGAAATGACACTAAAATACTAAAATTTGTTATCAAGTGTCATGTACATTTTTGTTGTAGCATGTTTTTTTTCTCCTCAGTAATTAGACATCTCAGAAAATTAAAAAACAAACAATATTCATAGATCTGATTCAACATTCAAAACTTTGTAATGTAATTTCCACTAATTAGATTCAGTTTTTTGTTGTATCTTATTTATTTGAAATTTTAGAAGTACTTGTTTTGGCGGGGTTTGGGTGGTTTGGAGTTTTTTGTTTAGTTGGGTTTATTGCCTTTTATTTTGTTTTTTTCCTTCAGTTTTCTGCTGCGAAACAAATCTTTACATGTAGACAATTGCCATTTTGGTGCTGTAAGCCTTCCCACCTGGGATTCATTTGCGTCTCCAGATCAGGGCATGGCTTTCCCTGGGTTCTATGGCATGCGGGCAGAGTCCATTCAAATGTCTTGAATATGGAAGTACAGCTAAAATAACACTAGATGATTAAGTCAATGTAAAGTTAGTGTAACTGTGTTTTCCCTTTTGTCTCACCCTTACCTGCTCAAGGAGTACCTAACATCTTTATTTGTCTGCCAAAAAAATAGCAATGATGCAAATATGCTTTCACCAGACCTACTCTTCCTAATCCTCCCAAATACACAGATTGGGTTTTAGGTTTTGGGGTTTTTTAACTATTCTCAGATATAGAAAGAGGAAATAACACTTATTCTCAAATAAGTGATGCTTTGATCTTTTGAAGCCAACAAATTTGACTTTCATAGCAAACTTATGGCAACTGAAAAACATTTATAAGGAAGTCAATTTGTTAACAGAGACAATATTGTCAGATCCTCAGATTACAGAAATTATTATAGCACCAAAGTCATTATCTTTATGCAAATCTGAAAGAACTGAGATTCTGACTTTCATATGTAGCATAGTTAAATTTTCTGTCAGCAACATATGTACAAAGAACATGAAAAACTCACATTTGTATATACAAATATGTAAAACATCAACAGTATACTAAACTAAATATATCTTTTTACTTTCATTTTATCAAGTGTTCAGTTGTAAGTTTAGCATACATATGTAGACATGTAGTAATTAAGATGATCTTTTACTCTACAAATAGAAATTAGGAAAAAAAAATCATGCATAGTCAATTTACAAAAGATTTGCTTAGAGGAAGATAAGAGTAGGTCAGAATTTGTGTTTTGGCAGCATGTCAGTCATGCACAGAAACTGAAGTGTTTTACTGGTCAAGCTACTTCTGTCCGTATGACAAGAGGAAAAGCATTCTTTAATGTCCAAACAGTTCCAAACTTGTGCATGCAGGAATTATTTTCTTCTTTGAAAAGTGACCTTTAAGAAAAAGACCTTTAAAAAAACATTTTTTAAAAAACATTTTTTTTTTTTTTTTTTTTTTTCCCACTGATAAAGCGTAGTTTCTTGATTTGCTTGAAAGGCAGCCAGGAATAAGCTTTTTTCTTTTTTTTGATGAGTTGAAAAAAATAAAAAAGAAACCAAAATTATACAGAATAAATAGTAAATATAAATCTAGCAATAATTCATTGCAAAAATAAACATTCCATTTTCTACTTTTTTTTAAAACTATTTTTTCCACAACACTTTATTTTCCTCTAATTTNTATAAAATTTGAACTTATTAGACACAGTAATATATTTACAGCTGATTCTCAGTAGATTTTCAAATTGCCCAGGATTATGAGTTGTAACACCAGTGATGCACAATATTTTATAGCAGCAGATCAAGAAATGATTGTCCAAACTTAAGTAAAGCTATCAAATTGAGAAAGTAAAAAAGACTTGCTTTTTTCCTTTGTTGAAGTTGATGGGTAAATATAGTTACGTATTTTTCTTCCTATATA
>VWZI01008841.1:8257-34884 GCA_013396835.1 Psilopogon haemacephalus | reverse complement strand
TATACTGATACTGAATTTACATGATCACGTTCTGTGTAAAATACTTAAACATCTGCAGGCTCTAGGTACATACACAGAAATATTTTTGTCTGTGTTGTTTTTTAATTGTTGTTGTTAATTTGTGTTTTGTTTTTTTAACAGCCATTTAAAATTACAATATTTCAACTCCTTTCCTATTTACTACCAGAGTATGTTAGGTGTGGTTGTAGACAATGGAAATGTATGCAGTGTATATACTAACCTAACCAATACGCCCTAGCCTTGTAACTACAAACAGAGGTGTGTTATGGTTTTTGAGGGTTTTTTTGTTTGCTTGTTTTGGTTTTGTTTCTTAACAAAAAAAAAAAAAAAAGGGAAAAAGGAAAAAAAAGACCAAAAGACCAACCAAAACAATAAAGGTAATAAATACTTTCTCATAGATTGCATATGGAATGGAGAGTACCATGCACAGCTTTCAGAAATGTTGAGGAAGAGTTCAATAAGCTCTTCCTCATACAGTTCAATCACACAAAGTTCATGTTTAGCTTGGGATGAGACATATTGCCTACACACAACTCCATGGCTTCCCACAGTGATCCCTGAGGTTGTTTTTGTTTCACTAGGATTACTGCTGTGCTTAAGTTCTGACTGTTGACATGTTATAATAAGGCACTTCTATTTCCAATAGCTCCCGCTTGAAACAGAATTACAGAAATTTGGACCCAGCCCAACATACTATCACTTCACGTTTGCTGTTCCAAGACTTCCAGGTAGTCAGGCTCAGCATGTAAATTAGCTTTGAGTTCAAAATACTCATTTTTAGTTTGTTCTAAAAAAACCTTTTTTGGCCTAGAGTACATGAGTGTCTCCATCAGCTTCAGCTCCTCATGTGTTCCAGGATAACAAACTTCCATGTCGGGTTGGAGCTGAACAATATTTTTTCTTAGGTATTCTGTGATCCCTAGTTGCTGCAGTTCTCTTTCTTTTTCAAGAATGTTTCTATACAAGCAGCTGGCATCCTGAAAAGACAAAAATTCAGCAGATTGATCTGTAGTTTTATATTTGACATTTGAACCTGTAAGAGGTGAGCTGTTCTCTCTTTCCAGGAGACTTCGGCAGAGATGTTTGGGATCGTTAACTTCCTTCTCGCTTCCCTCCTCCTGTTGCTCAGTATGCCTGGGGCTGAAGGATGGGCTGTGGTAGACCTGAACCATGGGAGTAACCATACGTTGCTCATAGAGACCTGCAGATGGGCGCTCTGTTGTGTGGTGTGTTGTCTTACGCCCATACATGCTGTACTGGAGGTGAACTGGGCTATTATCCCTCGCTTGTTCATCTGCTTGTTTCTTTTTGCATCTTCGCCGTCGATGCAGAACAAGAACAACTATTCCTGCAGCACAGAATACAATAGTTATAAAAACAACTAGAAGTCCTAATATTAGAACAGAAAGTGGGACAGCATCTGTGAGGGACCACAAGATAGTGTCTGCAGTGTTGGTAGTAGTAGTAGAAGTTGTCTCAACTACGAAACTGGCACGAGTTGGTAGGGCAGGGCTATTTATTAAACCTGGACACAAGACTTCGCTGTTAAGGGATTTCAGTTCCTTTTTTGCTAGGTGTCCTGGAGATTTGCAAAAAATATCACCCATCATTGTATTCTTACTCAGTTTTTGTATCCATTTTTGCAGCCCAACTGAATCACAAGTACAGTCCCAAGGGTTGTCTTCAAGCTCAATTTGTACCAGCATATGCAGTTCATCCAAGATAGTGCTCACAGGCAAATGAGCAAACTGATTTGTTTTCAGATTTAATCTGGCAAGTGGAACGCCTGAAAAGATGTGAGGTGGCAAAGTCTGCAGAAGGTTGTTATTTAAGTAAAGGACCTTAAGTTTTGGCATTGCATTAAAAGTTCCTGGCAAAACCTCTTTGATGGCATTGTATTCAAGGTACAAGTATTCAAGGTGCTGAAGACCAAGAAAGAGATTCTGACTTATCTTTGTAAGATGATTACCATTGAGATATAATTTCTGCAGTCTGGTCAGATTCATAAAGGATCTTTCCTCAAGGAGTTCAATACGATTGTTCCCCAGGTGAAGCATTTCCAAGGTGGCATAGTCCACAAGATCTGATTTCAGTAATGTCTGAATAATGTTTCCAGCTAGAATAAGCTTTTTAGGATTTGGAGGTGGGGGTCCTAAATCAGATAAACTTTCAATGTTTCGCTCCTGGCAGTGCATGAGAACTCCTGAGAGCATATAGCTGGTGCAGTGACAGGGGATGGGACAATAGATTCCTGGAAACTGAGTACTAGGCTTTGAAGTATGAAGCACTAAACTTGGTTCTTTAGTTGGAGCTTTCAGGATAGGAATCACCTTAGTTGATAGGTGACTATCGCTGACTGAGGTGGTTACAACCAAGGGTAGAGACCCAGAAGGATCTTCAAGTTCATTGACAGGATGTGTGGGACAAAGTGATTCTTCTTTCAACCGGCTTAAAATGCTGCCTTTGATAACTGGAGGACTGTTGCATACAACATCACCTATTAGTGACTGAGGAGGCATGTTTTCTAGCCATATTTTCAGCTGCAGCAAATCACAGTTACAGGCCCATTTATTGTCTTCCAACTGAAGGTCTAGTATTCTACCAATGTGTTCCAAAAAACCAACATAGGGCAGTGTCTGTAACTGGTTTCCACGAAGATCTAAATGGGTCAGTGGCACAAAACGAAATATGTTTGGAGGAAGATACTCAATGGCATTATCATTCAAAATAAGCACTTTAAGCCTGTTGAGCTTGCTAAAGGCACTTGCTTCAATCACTGTGATGAAATTGTTGTCTGCTTGAAGAAACTCCAAATTTTCCAATCCATTAAATGTATCTTCTTTAAGTGTTTCTAAAGAATTGTGATTGATATGAAGTTGTTTAAGAAGGCTGAGACCATTGAAAGCCCCAGGATCAATATCTGCAATATTATTAAAACCAAGATGTAAAGAGATAGCATTAACAAGGCCAGCAAAATCATTCACATGTAACATAGTCAAACCATTGTTTAGCAGATTAAGATGGAAAGGCCGTGATGGTGGAACATTTATTTCTGATACCAACTTGATACCTCTTTCTTCACAGTTTATAATCATGGTATCATCCTTTTCTTCACAGGAACACAAACTCTGACAAGATCCTCTGACTGAAGAAAAAGGAGACTGTGACTGGAAAGGATCAGATGCGATCACAACTGAATGTAGAATAAAAATCCACAGCTTCATTTTGCCCAGTGGATTCTATAAAGAAGAAAAAAGAGAAGAGAAGAAAAAAAAGGGGGAAAAAAAAGGGAAAAGCAATAGATTCATTAATTCATAGGGTTGGTTTTGGATGTTGGTTTTATTTGTTTGTTTGTTTCCTGGGACAGGGAGAAGCAATAACCATTGCAAATGTTTGTCATCAAGCTACCTCCCCTTTCAAACAGCATTACATTGTGAGAAACATTTGACTGATTTTCTAACCAAATAAAAACACATTTACAGTAATGTACTGAATCTATGAACACAGTCATAAGGGTTTGCTTCAGTACCTTCATGCTGATGCACCAAAAGGGGAGATAATCAGGAGTGTTTTTAATTTATTTATATACCATGTAGAGTTTTGCTAGCACACAGCAGTAAAAAGTTACTACCCTGAACAACTCATATCAAGGTTAATAAAATGTTTTGTGTTGTTTCTTTGTGTCATCGTACAATGCTGCAAATTTTAAAAGTACCTTGCTAAACTCAACTTATTGTTGTCCAGCTGCTGAAGAGAAGAAAGAAGGTTTGGTTTGGTTCCACCAAATATTGTGAACAAAAGCGCATTCAGTCGAGATACAGGGAATATCTCCTTTGGTTCTGTATTATGTATGTAACACAAAAGGTATTTCCTCCACAGTCCTCGTGCCCCAAAACTGAAAAGGAAGCAGACAAAATAGTTGTTTTACTTTACTCAAATTTTAATGCATATATTTTAGTTTGTGGATAATTAGTGAAAATGGGGACATATGTTTGCATATAATATGCACATAAAATAATTGCATACACAAAAAGGAAGAGAAACCTGATGATACAGTTACATATCAGAACAAACAGATAGGCAAGGGACAAACATTTCTTTTTCAGTTTAATAGATTCCTTCCAATTATTATAATAATTAATCACCAGATTAATTATTAAATTTACATGGAACTAGCTGTGCTTTATGAACATTATCTGTATATTACACAACTCAAATTATCATCTGTCAAACTGATTTTGAACTTTGTAATACCTGCATCATTACAGTACAACTATGGAGATGCAAGCAAAAATTTACACGATGAAATAAATTACTTGTTAAAATTGATTTATTTGTTATAATTGATTTAAATTATTTTTGCCACATTCCATCTCAAGAATCTATGTTTCTTTGTGTTAAGGCTGTTCAATTGGCAAAAACAATGGTAATTCATGATCAATGAGAGGGAGTGAGTTCACTGTTTATGATCTTAACTGTTTATGATCTTAACTGTTTCCACGTCTAAAAAAGAGTATCTACAATTGAATGGGTGATTTATAACAAGAATTTATTTGGACTGCACTATTTATTCTAGGACTGAAATTAGCAGTTTTTAAAGTAATATGATAAAGGTCACTCAATCTTTCAAAGTAAGCTATTGAAACATGGAGTAAAGTCGCTACAAAACCAGCTGAAGTGTTATTTTCTGAGAGATCAGACCCTTTCACAAGGGCTTATTCAATTGCATGCATGAGCATTCTTATAGCATGGCAATATGATTTCATATCCTGCCGATACATATTTTATCATGTACCTTTGTTATTAGCAACACCATTTCCTAAGGCTTCCCTTGAAATGGATTGCAAAGATTTACACATGCTGGCACTTAAGTGTCACGGTATCAGTATTACACACACACACTCACTGAAGCAACAAAAAATGTGTGTAAAAAGAATTAAGTTTTTTTCATCAATAGTTCCTGGTAAGTGGGACTAGATATATGAACTTAGAAGTACTAAATGCAAGCCAAAGTGAGAAAAAAGTATTGCTAAAAATATGACCTTTTATCTTAGAAAAAAAAATTTGTCTCTCATAACAGTTCTTGAACTCCAGCTGCCTATGTTTTATATATAATATCTTCAAGTTTGTTTTCCCAAGAAGCATTGGGTAAGACACAACACATCAAAATATTATTTTGAAGTATGTAAAATAAAAATATACTAGAAATTTATTCTTATTTTACAGACATTTTTATCCTTTCCAGTGACCCAAGTTAAAAAGTCTAGACTTTTGACAAAGACGTCAACAACTTCCGACCTACTCTATGCATAATTAGTCTTTATTTCTGTACATTTTTCCTCTGCAGGAATTCCAGCTTAAATCTGCCATCATATCCAAAGTGCACTTAAAAAGCCCCTGAGCAAAACTACGTGGGGAAAAACAAATCTGAAAAGCATGTTGTGTTCTGGTGCATATTGAGAAATTAGGTTATAAAAATGAAAGAACTCCTCTCAGAGATGAAAGTAACAACATTTGTAACCAATTGGGAAACATTCCCATTTTAATCATCATCATACTTTTGAGGGCAGCACTGCCAGAACTCTCACACACACATACACTCACACCAAAAATTAATAGGAGAGTTGGGTTTTTTTGTTTGTTTTTTTTTCTTTTTTCCTAGTTTTTGTTGTTGTTGTCTGAATACTCACAAATATGTAATAAAGGTCTCAGTGGGATACTATTGTAAAATAAATGTTCCTTTCAAGTAACAGACGAGCAACATCTAACTGAAAGAATTCACAGTGAAATAAATTTAAAAGACTTGACAAAGCCCACATTTTTTTGTTTAATGCAGTGAGGTTTTTCAGCAAATTCTACGTGACTTTGTTCATTCTGTCTGCTTTCATTCAAATCACTACTAACTGCATACTGTAACAGCTTTTTTGCACTAATACATGTCACTGTTCCTTCTACAGGGCAAAGCTGAATACTTTCAGAAGCCGTCATAGCTTAGTAAGTAATTATATGTTTTTCAAAAACCAAGGAAGCTTGTTTCACTCCACTTTGGGTTTTATTTGTTTAGTTAGTTTAATTTAGTTTTAAAAAAAACAAAACCATGTTCATGAATTTCAAAGCCTCAAGCTTAAGAGCTAGTAATATCTAAAAGCTTTTCAAAATGTTTATTAGATTCTGAAGGTAATCATGGTCAGATGATGCATTAGAGACTATTTTTGCACTTCAGGAAATAAAAACTAACACCCATTCTTCCTCTCTCAAGGGATTTGAAATCACCATTTCCAGAGTACATACATTCTACACAGTTGGCATTTTGAATAAACGTGCTTAGCAGATATTTCAAAATACAGTATGAAGTGCCATAATTTAACATACAAATTACACAAAATCATGTAGAAATTAATTTCTCAAATGCTAAGCTATTTAGCTAACAATTCTTACCTGTACTCCGAGAAACTCAGTCATGCACAGTTGGAGCAGCTGTTGCAGTGGAATGCAATTTTTCCATGTGATAAATGCACACTTTCTTCTGAGTTTCACTTTTCTGCAAGCTCTGATAATACTACAGTTCTATGAAGCTAAAATCCTTGTTCAGAAGACAAAGTCCAAAGCATTCATTTGAAAAAATCTTCCAGGCAGCATGCACATTAGACCATCATGTAAGCAGTTGTCCCTTTTCCTCAATTAAAATTCACAGCATACTTCACAGCTATGCTGACTTTTCTGCATATAGTTAACTGTTTGCAAGCATTTGGATGCAGTAAACAAACAACATGATCAGCAGAGCTTGATGTGATCACTTGTTTCGTCAGATTTTTAGATCCAAGCTGATTCTGTGTTCTCTCGGCTCTTTCTAGTCTTTCTTGTTAGCTCAGTTTGTTATTAGTCAGATTGCCAGGGGCTGGGAGGTAGGCGTAAATAAAGAGACTTCTTGGCTTTTGACTCAGCCTTTAAGCCCTACCCCACCAGAGTGCTTTAATCTGCCAATGCCGTTTAATGCAAGATACAGCTCCACCTTGAGACAGACCAGCTCCTCCTCCTCCTGCAATTTCTCTCACCTCCTTTTTCCCTTATCTGAGTGAACCTCGGAAAGTAAAATTCAGTCAAATGTATTTTAGGTTTCTCACAGCCTGTTAAAGGCTGCTTTTGCAAAACAGTAAACATCCACTGCAACTCTTGCAATTTGTTCTCTTGCGCAGATCTTGCATTTAGTTTATATCTGCAAGTGCTTGCTTTTAGAAACTAAGGCATTCCAGCACAAATACACTCCACGAAACACACTACAAGGGAAACCTTGTCCTCTGGAAAATATGTCTATCACAATGAAGTGTGGGGTTATTCAAATATATAAACGAGACAGTGCAGCTCTCAGTCCAGTGTATTCAATGTGACTGGAGCAAGGATGAATGCATGCAGCTGTACATACTTAATTTCTAAAAAATAATAAAATAAAATAGGTGAACTGTTAGTGCTTATGTTTGCACAGTAATTGCTGTTAGGACTTTTTTTAAACTGCCCATCTTGTTCTGTAGGGAAAAAAATTGGTTTGACTCTAATTTTCTGTTTTACAGATGTTAGCACAGTGTGTTGGTATCCAACCATGTGAGATACAACCACTATTGTATTTGCATGAAACACTGTTTTGATTTTTAAAAAGTCTCTTTCGGGGGAGGAAGGGGTGTGTGTGGATGCTCTTCTTGAAGGCATGTGTCATGCCTAAAATGTTATTTTCTTTGTGTTCATAAACAAGTAACTAGCAAATACAGTAGGGCTACAGGAAACTGTCTATTCCATGCAAGAAATTTTTCTTTGTACCTCCTGCGCTGCATAGGATGGTTTCATATGCCGCAAATTCTACTCCTTTGTTCATCCCACTGCCAAGGCAAGCTGACCCTGTATAGCATATCACTTCTGTATTGTTCTTATTATGTCTTTATTTACTTTACAGACTGTTTACAACAGCTTCAATACCAGTCAGATTCCAGAAACTTTTGTGTTGATAGGATTCCAGGTGGCTTCATTGTGCTTTGAAGGGGTATTTTGATGTACTATTCCATGTGATAAAAGCTACCCAAATGTTGTGTGTGTGCACACGTATTTTTATATATATATATATATACACACACACACACACATATTTTGACATATAAGCATATGTATAAATTACTTAGATTAGTAGGATTAATTATTTAGTACTTAATTTTATACAGATAACTTATGTAAATTAGCAAAATAAGAATAACAGTTTTTTAAAAAACAAAATATTCCTAAGAAACTATTTGATTTGCATTCATTTCAACACACTGCTCAAAGATTCTAAGCTACTTGTGTCCAAACAAATAAATCATTATATTCTTTATTCATTTTGCATTTAAGAATTGTAAGTTTGATTATTTCTGATTTTTACTGAACATTTTACAGGTGCTCACACTTCACTTGTGCTTGATTGCTTGAGATGGAGAATATCTGTATATATAGATACTCACAAATGAAAACCTTATTCTCTGCTTTTCAGTTACATGCACAACAGTAAAACTTTATTATTAAAATATTTCAAGAAATCTGCTATGAAAAATAGGGAAACACTTCCTAAACACACACAAGTAAAAATCCCAAGGATTATGAGTAATGTTTGTAATTCCACAAATTTATACTTACTGAGTTTATAAAAATATGTATATTGACTGTTTTTCTAGCACAATTTTGTGAATCGTTAAGCAGGTTTGCATAAGGAATGCAATTCTGGAAGTGTGTTTGCATGGACAGTGTTGAACTGACATGGAGATTGTGCCCTGCACTTTAAACATTCACTTCTACCAACTGCTCTACAATTTTTGTATTCACGAAGCTGTATAAATAAATTCTAAAACTGTCAGGCTTATTTACTTCCAAAAAGGCCTTAAGCTTTTATGTCATTCTTTTTTACCTCTTCGCAAAATACAGCATCTCCATAGATCAGAAATGAAACCATACTCCTCTAATTATACATACATTGTGCAGACTATTCCCCCAGCTAGTCAGTTTTCTCTCTTGTCAATATATACATGAGGACACGGAAGTTTTAATACTTGTAGGCCTGGTATAAAATCCTTAAAAGAGAATAATTAATTATTCTGTACCATATTTTATTAAATTATCTTGCCTATGGAAAATTGTGCAGGTTTCTTAATCAGGAAACATCTGAGTCTGAATGATATAATTTGTAAATTTTAGTATTACCAGAGAATGATCAGGAAGGCTCTTCTGGAATCTATTGTTTTCTTCTTAGCAATGCATTCTCTCCATTCAGGAAATTTCTGACACCCTAGATACAGTGGAAAGCTTTCTCATACCCTTTCAGTCAGAATTCACAAGTAACACTTCTAGATTAATGTGAACAATGTTTTCCATATAAAGGAAATTAATTTCAAAAGTGGAAACTAGTCTTAAAATTTACAGATTAGCCTCTGAAATGTGAACTTTAATAGTATTCATTTATCTGTAAGTGCAGAAGGAGTAAGGATCTGCATTTGGTATTTCATTGAAAGGTGAAGCTCCCCTTCCTCTCATTCACAATTTATGGCCACTTCACTATATGCACACAAGTACTCACACAAGATGTATAAACCAAATAATTTAATCAGTCTTGCTTTCAAGTAGTTTCTAGTCCATATCAGCAACCATTCACCCATATTTCTTGAAACATCAACTGTGTGTAACCACTGGTCTGAATACTATAATGCAAGGAAGTATTCTGGAACAGCTAAGTAGCACATGCATACCTGATAGAGCAGACTGAGGGACTATGTTTACACTCACATACATAGTGTGCATGGAAATTCCATGAGGAGAGACAGTAGGGAAGGCTGAGTCTTAAGTAAGTAGGATCAGAGAAGATAGTACATGTAGATACAGGTGCAAAAAACAAACAAACAAAACCCCATAATACAACACAACCAGTGCCTACAATAAAGCTAATGTAGAGACTTTCCCACGACAAATGAAATTAGGAAAGGTTTTCTTCAGCAATAAGTTTCACCACAGTCAAGAGAAAAGGAGACAATTAAATCAGCATTAGGAAAGAAAGAGCTTTATTTTGTAGGGATAACTTTGTTTAGTTCCGCTATAGAACAACTCTTTCACTCACAAAATTATTGCACCTTTTTTGGTCATTTGGATAGGTGTTAGTTTAAAACTTTTTCTGCTCTGAACATATTTTTACAGTCATAAACACATTGCAGTTATGCAATAAAAGGTCAGGATTCCCCTCTAAAGGTATGTGCAAGCTTAGTGACTATTCTTTAACCAAAATTCTTTTTTATATGACCTTTGTTGAGAAGTAATCCTTTGAAAAATATGCTGAAAAATATCTTCAACTTATAACACCACATCAGGTTAAATAAAAACCTTTCTATTATCCTAATGTAGCTTCCAATTTATAAAATTAATTTATACCCATACACACATGCCTAATACGAACATAGGCATACACATTGTATGCATTGATAATCATCATCGTGCAAAAATTACTTTCCTTGAAATAAAGTATTTTGAACAAAAGTATATGTTATTTATATTTCATTTTTAAAGATAAAAAAAGTTATATCCCTTTACATTTCCTGTGGGAACAAGCAATGCATTTTATTCTACTAACTTTAGCACCATGACTCCTTACAAAATAGTGTCTTCTCAGTCATTTAATAAAATATCATGCAGTGTTTGTAAGTACTCTTTATTTTGGAACCTGAGATGAAACCAAGCTGATTCATCTGGCATACTTCTTTAGTAATATTGGTTTACTATATTTTTCAGCTCACTGTAAATGTGTACACAAATTTTCTGTGTGTTTTCTTCTTCAGTAACCGCACAATGCATATCAGATCTTCTCCATATTTTGTTTGCTTAAGACAGAGAAATCTCATTTCTGCACAATTTAGGAAGAGTTTAATATAAAAATTAAAATATTGTGATGGTTTGAGGTTAATTGGAATATTTTAATAAGATAAATTAGGTTATAAGCTGAGAAAGGAGAATATTGGTGGACACCTTCAGAGATACATCTGCTGACTGATACAAAAGTAAGAACCCAAACATAGATAAGACAGAGCTAGTTGGGTCTGAGCTCTGGACTGTTGGTTTCTTCCTCTTCTTGGCTTCTAGCTGGATCTGTGTAACACAACTAATCAGTTTCTGCTTCTAACATCCCCTGGCCAATCTTCCCTGGCATGTAAGACAGATACTGGGATAAGATTGGGTCGGGGGGGAAGGGTGGTTTGGAACACCTCTTGTGATTCTGATCTCTGGGAGGGGTGTGGTGTTTCTGTATTACCTTTTTACTGTATATATCTGTAAATATCTGTAATATATTGTAAATAGCTGCTTGTATATTGTGCAAGGCTGTAAATATGAAGATTCATTCATTAACTTCCATCTGGCTGGATCTAGTCTGGGTGATTTCCAAAAGGGTGGGGAGGCAGATTACTCCTGAACCATCACAAACATCCTAAACTATTGCTAGATAAGTTGTCTTGCTTGCAAATTTTGATGTTGGAATAACACATACCCATTTATCTGGATCAATCACTTGCAACACTGACTCTCACCAAAACTTCACAAAAAAATGTAAAAAACCCAACACTGTAAGTGTATATATGCTAGTTATGTTTGAACTAGTATGAAGCTATGTTTTGGATTTGTGATGAAAACGGTGTTGATAACACAGGGATGTTCTAGTTATTACTGAACAGTGCTTACACATGGTCAAGGAGTTCTCTGCTTCTCACTGAACCTCACAAGCAAGTCATCTGGGACAGCTGACCCCAAATGAATAAAGGGATATTCCATATGATATGATGCCATGTTCAGCAATAAAAGCTGGGAGAGGAAGAAGGAGGGGGAGGTTTGGAATTACAATCATTTTCTTCCTCAGTAATCATTATACATGGTGGAACTATGCTTTTCTGGATATGGCTGAGCACTTGCTTGCCTGTGGTAAGTAGTGAATTAATTTCTTGATTTGTCCTTCATTTATGGCTTTTGCTTTACCTACTGAACTATTTTTTATCTCAACACAACAGTTTTCTCACTTTTACTCTTCTGATTCTCTTCCTCATCTGTCTATGTGTTTGTGTGAGTGACTCTATGGTGCTGTGTTGCTGGCTGGGATTAAACTATGAAGATTTTTAAGGAGTCAGCCTCACACTGTAGTTAGAAATATTCCAAATGAAGTGTGACCAAATATTCTGACTTTCATATCTGACAGTAGCTGAATGCCTAGTTCTCATAAGACCCTGGAAAAAATTTTAATGCCAATAGTCAGAACAAAACAAAGGTTTCAAAAGTAATGAAATATTTTTATCTACTGTACTGCATTATTTTGAAAGTAAATTTGCTTTGTCTTTTCTTTAAAATACATACATATATAGGTTGTATGATATTGCAATGTTCATGTGTAATTTTTCAAATTACAAACCTGAGATGTGCACAGTTTCAGGTGACCTGATAACTGATTCATCTGACAAGTTGAAAAAACTGTTTACTACTAGCACACAAAATTGTATATATGTTAATATGTTATAAACCTTTAAAAGAAAAAAAGGAGAATAAGAAAATAAACTTACTGGATATGCAGTAATGAATAATGGAAAAAAAAGGATATGACACATTTTATGTATGTTTACATTTCTTTTTTCAGTGTTAAAAAATTACTGCCTTAGTGTTTTTCAGTAAAAGTGAAGGGGAAAACATGAAATACTAAAACTGTTGTGTGAAATGATTTGTTTTCCCTTTGGCTATTGATAACGCATTGAAATTTGCCATTGGTATCCTGTTAAACACAAATGAGTCTCTACATGTTGACTATATCTAAATCTATGATAATGTATGCCTAATCCGCACATTACATGTTACTGATGTTCCACAGAAATCAGGCTAATGTAGATTATATCAGACAATTGGAAAAACACCTGAAGAATAAATTGCATTAGTCAATCAAGTTTGGAATATCACTAAATTGCAAATAGTTATTGCATTCAATCATATTATCTTGAGAGTATCATATACATACCCAGTAAAATTTACAGTCAACACAAGTCCAATACACTAATGTATTACTACTTAAACTTTGCTTTAAATATTATTTTGTCTTCTTTCTGATAATGTGTATCTTTTAGAGGCACTGGTCTGTGCTCTGAACTTCAATTTTGAATACATAATATAGGAAATGAGTGTACAGGTCAAAGAACACATTCATGAGAGTAGATCTTGACATCTGGAAAACCAACCTTCACCATGGACTTCCCATTACAGGATTGATGTTACCAAATATCAGTCTAAAAGTTCACTAATTAAGACAAGTTCATCATCAGCCTATTAGCCTTTTTGTAGTGCATGAACAAATCAGGGATAATTTTTCTTGTTCATCTTAAGATGCCAATCTTTAGAATGCATCACTCTGGAAGTCTTTGGATACCCAGAACTTAGTTTAGACATGGACAAGTAAGCCTATGGCTGAAATAAATTCTAATCTAAATAATATTTTGTGGTTGACAGCTAACAGTGTATAATAGATCTGGTTGGGATGAAGCTGATTTTCTTTACAGCAGGCTTTACAGTGCTATATATTGAATTTTTGAACAAAAGAATGTTAATAACATACCAGTGTTTTGACTATTGCTGAGAACTACTTGTATAATGTAAAGGCTTCCTATTCTAACTCTGCCCTGTCACTGATAATTTGGAGGTGTGCAAGAGGATGGGAAGGGACATAATCAAGACAGCTGATCCAAACTCACCCAAAGAGATATTACATGTCATATAGCGTGATGCTTAGCAATAAAAACTGAGGGTAGGACCATTCTGGGGAAAGTAGTTGTTGCTCAAGACAGGATGGACATTGATCTACTCCCATGAGGTGATGAATGATTTGCACGGTGACTAATTTCATACAGCCTTAACCAGAGGTGAAATTACTATAAGTCTAAATTCAAAGGGGACATGTTTCTCTTTTGCACAATATCTGTGCAGTCAAGCTTTTCAGTAAGTCATAGAACTGGAAAAAAAAAAAAAACTCCTTTTCTCTACTTTGCCTGTAGGCAAATACATAACATAATCCTTCTCTGGTGTGTTTGCCACATGAAAAAGTAAGGACTGCAAGAGAATCTTGTTATAGAGGCAAACACAAACTAAAAATTTTGAATATACCTGACCAGAGAAAAAAAAAAAACAAACAGGAAAAGTAGGAAATTGAGAAAGGGAGCCAGGAGGCACACATGGTTGAGTAAGGAAATGCTAAACCAACTTAAGTAGAAGAGAGTCTACAGATCACGGAAAGAGGGACTGGCTACTTGGGAGGAGTATAAGACTATCATCAGAGGATGCAGGGAAGGAAATAGGAATTCTAACGCCTTGGAACTCAACTTGCAAGGGAAGTCAAGGATAACCGAAAGGGTTTTTTCAAATACAGTTTAGGAAAACCTAACACCAGAGGCAATGTAGGCCCACTGCTGAATGAGGTGGGTGCTTTGGTGACAGAGGACACAAAGAAGGTGGAGTTACTATATGTCTTTTTTTTCTCCATCTATACTGCTGGAAGATGTCCTCAGGAGCCCCTGACACCTGAGGTACCAAAGGAAAGCATGACAAAGGAGTTTTCCTTGGTTGATGAGGTCTGGGATAAGTAACAGTTGAGTAATCTGGACATCCATAAGTCCATGGGTCCAAATGGCATGCACCCAAGGGTGCTGAGAGAGCTGGCACAGGTCATTGCCAGACCACTCTCTATCATCTTCAGTAAGTCATGGTGGACAGGAGAGGTGCCTGGGGTCTGGTGAAGAGCAAACATCACTCCAATCTTCAAAAAGGGTAAGAAAGAGGACCCTATAGAAGAGTCAGCCTCTCCTCCATCCCTGGAAAGGTAACAAAGCAACTTATCTTCGGTGCTGTCCTTAGGCATATCAAGGACAGTGGGGTCATTAGAAGCAGTCAAAATGTTTTACCAAGGGGAAGTCAAGTTTGACAAACCTGATAGCCTTTTATGAGGACATAACTTGATGGATAGATGATGATAGAGCAGTGGATGTGCTTTATCTTGATTTCAGTAAAGCATTTCATGCTGTCTCCCACAGCATCCTTCTGGCTAAACTGAGGCAGCGTGGTCTGGATGATCAGGTAGCGAAGTGGATTGGGAAGTGGTTGAAGGAAGAAGCCAGAGATTTCTGGTCAATGGGATGGAGTCTACTTGGAGGCCTGTATCTAGAAGATACCAAAGGGGTCCCTCTGTTCAATATCTGGTCAATCATCAATGACCTGGATGAGCGCACAGAGTGCGCAGCGAGCAAGTTTGCTGATGACACTAAACTGGGTGGAGTGGCTGCCACATCATAAGACTGTGTTGCCATTCAGTGAGACTTAGAGAGACTGGAGAGTTGGGCAGGGAGAAATGTAATGAAATTCAACAAAGGCAAGTGTAAAGTCTTACACCTGGGAAAGAACAACCCCAGGTATCAGTATAGGTTGGTGACTGACCTGTTGGAAGGCAGTGAAGGGGATCTCTGGGTCCTAGTGGATAAAAGATTGACCATGAACCAGAAACTGTACACTCTTGGCCAGGAGGGCAAATGCCATTCTGTGGTGTATTATATGGGGCGTGGCTAGTAGGTCGAGAGAGATTCTCCTTCCCTTCTACTCTGCCCTAGTGAGGCTGCATCTAGAGTACTGTGTCCAGTTCTGAGCCTCCCAGTCCAGGAAGGACATAGAACTGCTTGAGAGAGTCCAGCACAGAACCACAAAGATGATTAAGGGAATGGAACATCTCTCTTACAAGGAGAGACTGAAGGAGCTGGGGCTCTTTAGCTTGGAGAAGATGAGATTGAGGGGTGACCTCATTAATGTTTACAAGTACATAAAGGGTGAGCACTAGGAGGATGGAGCCAGGCTCTTCCCAGTGATGCCCAGTGACAAGACAAGGGACAGTGGGTGGAAGTTGAGGCATAGGAAGATTCATGTACATATGAGGACATTCTTTTCCTCTGTGAGGGTGACAGAACACTGAAACAAGTTTCTCAGGGGGGTTGCGGAGTCTACCTCTCTGGAGATATTCAAAACCCACCTGGACGTGTTCCTGTGTGATCTGGTATAGGTGATCCTGCTCCAGGAGTTTGGACTGGATGATCTTTCAAGGTCCTTTTCAGCCCCTGACATTCTGTGATTCTGTGAAAAGAGTGACAGATCCATGCTCTCTTGTCTATCCTGACATGCATTTTATTTGGTTAAAAATGCATGCGAACTAAAATAATGTATCAAACAGGACAGCATTATTCAGTTAATCCCTGCATCTAAATCCTCAGACAATCTTATGAACAACTAAATCCTTGAGCAATGTTGCTTAATTTTGCATTCTGTCATATAACCATACTCCTTGTTTCTGTTCCCACTATTAACATGGAGGAAATAGATCCCATTAAAAAATTACACCAACAGATTCAGAACCCTCTTCAACCTTCCTGTCAAAGTGGGAAGAACATACAAATTCACATCTGCTAATGATTGCATTTTTGGCCCAAACTAGCGTTTATTTTTAGAAAGCATATTTTAAAAATATAAGGGTCATGTTAGCCACTAGACAAATATACACATTAAGTACAAGGGAAAAGAAATTGGTAGAGTAAAAAGTATACCATTTCCTGAAGTGGAAAAAAAAAAGGATAAGTAAATAATAAATAAATAAAAAAAAAATCTAAGCAATTTCCAGGGGATTTCTTTCTATTGAAAAAAATACATAGCTATTTCTAAGCCAAAATTTGCAGAAGAAAGACCAGGTATCTGCTTAAGAAGCTATGCCTCAGGTGCATAAAAGATGCTGAAAAACATTAAAAGGTGTATGGGTTGGTTGTTTGGGTTTTTTTTCAATCAGCTCAGAACACTATACTAAAAGTTTGGTTTGTAATTCTAGTGGCACAACTTTGGCTGCAACATAAGACTCATTAGGCTAAGTTCTGCTTTATT
Organism: Psilopogon haemacephalus; assembly: GCA_013396835.1. NCBI lineage: Eukaryota > Metazoa > Chordata > Aves > Piciformes > Megalaimidae > Psilopogon > Psilopogon haemacephalus. The sequence goes on along the minus strand of VWZI01008841.1, from coordinate 17,883 downwards.
ACCAAAACAGGAGCAGGGTTGTATAATTTTTTTTTCATTTAGGTAGATGTGGACTCCTGCTTTGGTTTTATGTAGTTATTTGGTGCAGAGAAAATTAATCTCCAACTCTTGAGGTGAGATTAAGAATTTATATTAATATATAATAGACTGCATTATCTTGAAATGTCCTTTGTGGTTCAGATCTTATGAATTTGAGTTTCTTACATGAACTAAGAAGAACATTAGCACAACTAAATTAGGTATTTTCCCTCTGTAAAAGGTAAGAAAATCCTCTTTAGAATGAAGGAAGAAAAATGCAATTTAGTGTTCTCAGGGGTGAGGGAGAAGGACAGGAGTGGGAATATTTCCCACAAAAACCACAGAAAGTAGGTCAGAAAAAATGAAGTTTCTTTTCTTTCTGCTACTGAACAATATGAGAATAGGGTAAAATAAAGACTTTGTTGAAAAAGTCCACCTCACTAGCTATGGTCATACTGATTCACATCCTTACCTTTCCTCTGACAGATAAAAAAGGTGTGAACAGTATTTCTGCTTCCAAAAATCTATTGCCCTACACCCTACCTTTGTATAGAGTCTTTTATGAGGTTTTAACATTTGCAATTAAATTAGTCTTCACTGGGGATATGACAGACAAATCTGTCTTGTTTTGTTTGTTGTGTGGTGGGGGATTTTTTTGTTTTGTTTGTTTGTTTACTATTTTTCCTAAATCCTTGCTGATTGAAAGTTCTAACTACAAATGACTATCCATCGGTAGCTTTGCAAAACTATGTGGATTAAAGCAGACTGTGAATAGGGACCAGCATTCTGCTTATCAGGGATCAACTGTTTTCATCAGAATCACCCACAGCACAGTAGTCAACATCTCTGTCCAGTTAACGGCAAAGAATGGAGATGGTAGCACTAATGCAGAGTGCTGTGCAATATGAAGTGTAGCCTGTTTGAATAAATATCACTTGGATTATTCCCTCTGTTTTCAGGTTATAGTTAGGGGCTTTTAGAAACAGTGAGATAAAGAATATTAGAAATAACCATATTTTAAAGTTTACTGTGTCTATTGCATATTATCTGTTCCAATTAGAAAATTAAGCATCTAATTTTAGTACTTAAAATATTTTTTTTAAGCTTTGTGTGTCTCTTTGTGTGTGTGTGTGTAAATTCTTGTCATTTGAATGATGGTTTTTAGATATCTCTGTAAGAAAGTAAAAACAGATCTTGATTACCTACATCAGAGAAAATTAAAGGATTGTATGCAAAATTATGGTTTGACTGCATTGATCTCCTTTCAAGTGTTTCATAACAAATCGTTTCTGTCAAGATCATAATGAAGATATGAACTATGCAGGGTAAAGTCAGAGATGCAGCTAGCCTAAAACTAGCCAGCTTATCAGAAAAGTTATCAATTTGATCTACATTACTTTCAGAAGCCAAAATAGATTAATTCTCACAAACAATATTGTAATGCATGTATTTTTATAGGAAATAGTCTTAGTGCAGGAGACAAAATATAGCATCATCTTGTTTAAGTCTGACATATGACCAGCTCAAACATTGTTACTATCTAAGCTTACCATTGTTTTTCAGGTGAAATTGCATGATGTTTAAAGTCATACCTGTAAAAAAAGCCTCTTAATTAGCCATTGCATTCATGTAGCAGAAATATCCTTAGTCTAGCTCATCTAGTTTGTGGTTAATTAATATTATAGTATTAAAAATATTATTTGAAAAAATAGCTTATATTTCTAAAATGCTTTGTCAAAGTAAAAAAGTTTATAGTAAATAACCCATGTGATATTAACATACAAATCTCAATAAATTAAGAATCTTATTTAATGCCAAATAAAATAACTAAATGTTCATTTGAAGGTATAGTGTTTTTATAGGCCACATAAGAGTAATCAAAAATTTTATCTACATAAAGACCATTGTATGTATATGTATGTCCGTATGATTGTAAAAAACAGTGTATTATCTTGTTGTCCATTTTGTTGCCACTTTTTCTGAAGTGTACTGATTAAGGTTCAGCCACTGGAAGCTCAATGAGACTAACACTGACATAAAGAAGGAAAACACTCATTAATTTCTATCAAAGCATTTGCTGATTCTACAAATTGATTGGAAAGAAATCAATTTATAATTATTTTTAATAGCTGACATTTTATAGACAAGTAACTGAACAACTTCTATTAGCTAGTGTGCTATCATTAAACGTTTCCACATCTTTCATAGAAACTTTTTCATCTGTAAGACTTACCTACTAAACAAGAAAAATTAATCATTAAACATTGATACCAAACGTTCTGAATTATATTAACAGATACTCAGGGCATGTAAATCTTTTTTACATCATTCGGTGTAATACATTCCTACTCATTACGCTGCATCATAGAGATAATACAAGGAGGAGCAGCTTTTAAGTGTAGATCAGTGAAATTTTAATATGAATTCTGCAAAAATGTGTTTGTTCATTAACAAAGAGATACAACATTAACAAACCAATCATTTCATACAAGTTGATGGATCTAAAATACAACATGGTTGACTTCAGAGTCAGGTGGTGCCCCAAAGTGTCTTGTGGCTATGATCATAATTTCATATTCCAGATTAGTGCTTTTGCAAGAAATGGAGGATTACTAAGAACTACAGTAATAATACTGATTTCTAGTTTTAAAATTTATATGAACAAAAGTTGTTGTAATTAATATTACATCATATTTTAAACACCACCTTAGCAAATATCATCACTTGTCTCTCATAAACTTCAATTCCTTTGTAATTAAATAAGAATCTACATCAGGAAAATGATCTAATTAAAAGAAAAGGGAAAAAAAAAACCCAACAATAAAATCCCAGTAAGAGCTTTAATAGCTCTTTAAACTCTGTTAATAATGATATGTTCTCTCTTTTAATACACATTCATAATAGACAATCATATTGTTTTGACTCATTTACAAATGTTTGCCTTTGATATTGGGAGGGTGGAACTGAAGCAGATATTTTCCATTCTCTATTAATTTTGAAAACTTACATAAAATATATTTCAACACCATACAGTGCCTTCGTCTTATCTGAACTGTTTGTCAAAAGTTTTGTAATTTTTCTTGTACAAAATAATGTACACATACTCAAGTGAAGGCTGAATTTAGAATGAAAGAATTAAAACATAGCTTTAGATTTATAGTTCAACATCACCCTCTCCTGGCAGCATGTCTAGACTTAAATATCACTAATGAAAATTTTTTTAAAAGTTAGAAATCTTTTAGTGCTCTTTTTGAAAACATAAGCTTCATTTTTACTAATTAAAACAATATGTTTAATGGAGATAAAGAAAATTTAAATTGTCTTTGCAGGGTTTTTTGTACAACTGTAATCCATCATAATTAAATAGTTTGGTATATATTAACTATGAATTGAAACTAGTTGTTCCAAATTCTTTATAGAATCAGCTTTCAGACAGTTCCAAAATCAAGTGTATTTAAGACATTTGTATTTAATCACTTACAAAAATTACTTTTCTCCCTTTGTTGATGCTGCGATTGAGAGACGGGATGCAACTTGATGCAAGCTAATTGTCACTTTATTATGCAGAAACTGCCACTTATATAAGTTAACATAAACACATGTCGTTTATAAATAAACAAAAGTACACGTTGTCCTCATTCAAATCAATCTGATTATAATTTTGCACAACATTATTATCTCCCTAACAGAAATCTGAGTATTAAAAAAATCAAATTATTCCTTCTCTAGGTAATATAAAGAATCCTAGGCATTTCAAATTAAATGGAGTTAGATGATCTTTTAACATATGCATATTGTCAAACTGAAATTGAAGCAAACTCTAATATTTAACGTCTTGAATAAATGTATGGAACACATTTTTTTATTACTCATCTCTTTGGCTCTACTCATGTACTCACAAAAAGCATACAACAACCACAAGTAATTTCATTATTTTTATAAAGTATTTGCAACAATTTGAGACTTCATCATGTATCCTGGGACATAGCTATCTAAATACAATGACCATTTAAAAATCCCTAGCATTAATTTAACATAATCTCTTTTACTTTCAACACTGGAGAAAAAATAAATCCTTTGAAAGGAATTGCTAGCTGCTTTTCCAACTATTGTTCTTTTGGAAAATTAGGCATGTGTTGATTCAGCTTTTCTGGGTGACATGCAACAATACAGTGTGTTGCTCTATATCAAAATATCTTGTTACAAAAAGGTTGGTAACTTGGATTCATTCATCCACCAAATCAAACTTCCTTGATTAGCAGTAGGTCTTTCTGCTAAATGAGTGATTTAGACTAGTATTTGGTTAGTAAAACTAATTACTTGTAAAATGTGACACACCAATATGAGAAATATTACAGAAGTGCATCATGAAGTGACAACTTGAAAAAAAAGGGCACAATTGTTGGCAACACTAAGTATCAACTACTTGGTGGTGATCAAAACATTATTGTTTGCTGTCACACATCTCCAGATGACATGGAAAATTCAAACAGTTCAAATTTAGTGTGTTGTTTCCCTGGCAAAGGTTGAATTTTCAGTGATGAAGACTGCAAGTCATGAGCAACAATATCTAAGACAAGTAAAATTCACTGTATTTGGTATATTTGGAAGTAATACAGAGCTGCAGATCACTGAGAAAAAGGTGAAGATATAAAGTGTGATGGCAAACATGTAGAAATGATCCTGGCTGGATTCTACAGAAAGTAATTAGGAGACATCAACATGATGATCATATTCTTCTTTTCAGGGCTACAGAAACTGAAAACTGTAATGCCTTCCCATTGCAGACACTTTAGTTAAATCATCAGTAAGATAATAAAAGATAAATAAGTGTATTTTTAAATATAATTAGAAGGTTATAGTCTTCCTAATCTAGCACCTGAAAAAAATTTAGAAACAATCACCAAAATACAATGATAAGCACTTAGACATTTGGGAGTAGGAGATAAAAAGCCTGCATCATATTAGGTTCTTTAAAATACCAATACTCACTTTATTACCTTTTAAATAATCTGAACATAAATTTATCTATAGTTATCTTCTGCAAGTTAATTGTATATATACACAGTAAAATAATAGCAAAATATTTGGGAGGATGTGCTATATAAAGGCAATTAGGATTCATAAGTTCTATTAAGAAGGTACAAAATAAATTTAAAACACTGTGTTTTTTATCAGTAAATATAGCAATTGAAGCAATACTTTTTTTCCTCCAGAACATAAGATACTACTTTCCCTTTTAGCCAATTAGTATTACTTTTTCCTTTCACAATTATTTTATCATGCTCACATATTTTTCCTTCCATGATCTTGTGATGTTAATTATTACGTCTCACTCGTAATTTTGCAATTATTTTCATTATACTGTTAGTAATTATTTTAAATTACTTTGTCTCACAAATTAATGGTATTCAAATGGATGTTTGAAATTGAATCTGTCTTTCATTGCTTTGTTTTCTGCAGCTAACTCAGGAACTTATTAAATCACAAAAATAAAGTTTCTTCCAGGAGTAGGCTTAATGTATTAAAAAAGCTATCCATCTCTGCCCTCTAGTGGTCATATATATTTTCTCATTCACTTTTTAAGGAAAAACCCCAACAGGATGCAACTTGAGAAAAAAATCCATATTAATTTTGCTTATTTCGTCTTAGCTAACAAAATTAAGTGAACTTTACCGAGAGAACTGTTTCTGTCCAACATATCTTTAAAATTATGCTTTCAAAATAAAATAAAAAACATTTTCTAAGTATGTGTATATATATATAGTTTACTTTTGTGACCAGTTTGACCAACAGCAAGTTGCACTACATTTTTAAAAGAAATTTTCAGTTCTGAAGAATGGCAGCATTGAAGGTAACACCTCAACTCATTCAGAGCAATCTATTCAGATCTATTCAGAGATTATTTTTCCCCCACCTTAAAACAAACTCTTAAACAAGAAAAAGAAACAAACAAAAAATAAATAAACCCCACAAACAACACAAAAGCAAAATATACTGCAGTAATTATTTTATTACAATAAACACAATAACAATATTTCAGAAGTTAAGCTTATATGATTAATTCTTTAAAAGAAACTAATTCCAAGCTACTAGCTTAACACTAGTGAGACTTTTTTCTGCCTTGCTTTTGTCCTTGATGTTAATGCAAGAGCCATTTTCTGGCTAGCAGCCAACTCTAAAGATCCTGGTTTAGCCATTTCTTTCCTAGACCATGGAGGCCTCAGCAACTTTGCAGTACCTCTGGGTTGCAGGTTGCAGCCTCATCAGCTGCATGTCTGTTAATTCTACCTGCTCCAGATTGTTGATTCTTCTTGAGCCTTCTCTTCAGGTTCAGTTGCTCCCACTAGAAAGGGACAGTGTCTCCCATTTGGCAAGGCTCATGCAACTCTCACTTTCTTTGTAAAGAAGCACAGAATCATAAAACCATTTCAGTTGAAAGGGAGCACTAGATGCCATCAGTTCAAACCTCACTAAAAGATTACATGTCAAATCTAGATGAATTTGTTTAGAAACTTGTCCTATCAACCTTTTAACATCTCCAGAGACGAGGATATCACAGCTTCTCCAGAAAGCTTCCTCTACTGTTTGATGACCCTCAAAGCAAAGGCTCTTTTTTGCTATCATTTTATCTCGACTTTCTTTGTTTCAGTTTGTGCTTTTTCTTCTTAACCTATCACTGAATATTTTGGAGGAGTTTGTCTTCATTTGCTTTGTATCCTCTCACACTTAGCTGACAGCAACAACACAATGTTCCCATGAACCATATCTTTTGGCTAAGAAAAATCCACCTCCATCAGCCTCTCTCCCTAGTCATGTGCTCCATCTCCCTGTGCATCTTAGTAGCCTTCTGATGGAATCACTACAGTATTTCAATTACTTTCTTATGTGGATCTCAAAACTAGACAGTGTTCCAGACATTTCTCAAATGTTCATAAGAAAGGGGAATAATGTCTTTGTCTGACCTGCTAGTTACACTTTTAGTCATACAGCTCAGGCTGCTGTTGGCCTTCACAATTAAAAGGACACACTTGATTCATATAAATCCTGACATCTGCAAAGTTGTTTCCATTCAAACTTTGGTGCTTTCCAAAATCTCCTGCATTATTTGCACATAGTCACATTGCTGTTCAGAAAATACTAATCTTGATTAAAGTCCTCTATCCAAACTTGGCCTTGTAATCTTGATCCTTTTCTATAATGGATTAATCCATTCCTGATCAGGCATTATGCAAAAAACTCAGGGAATTATTTTGGTTGGAAAAGACTTCTAAGATCACTGAATCCAACCATCAACCTAACACCACCATGGTCATTAAACCATACCCCTAAGTGTTATGTCCATATGTTTGTGAAGGCCTCCAGGGATGGCGAATTCACCACCTTCCTGGGTAACCTGTTCCAATGCTTGACCACTTTTGCTGTGATTGCATATTTCCTTTAGCACAATTTCAGGACATTCCTCTTGTTCTGTCCCCTGATACCAGGGAAAAGAAACTGACCTACATCTCACTGCAAACTCCTTTTCAGTAGTTGAAGAGAGCAACAAAGTCTCATTTCAGCCTCCATTTGTCCAGGTTAAAAAAACCCAATCCACTCAGACAGTCCTCATAAGTCTTCCTCATACTCAGAGTGTGCTGGTATGCTCAATGTTTACTTTGGTGGTAGCATTGGTGTTTATAAGGATGAGCAGAAGGAGGTGCTTGTCAAAGGCCTCAGAAGTTTCTTTACAGGTCCTGGATACAAGATACTGAGAAACAGCAAAACCTGTTAGCCTAGTTGGTGATCAGATCGTGCCTTCACTATCACCTTGCCAAAAGGAAGTTTCAAAACAAGGAGCACAGATCACTGTCCTTTTGTCAGTGTATGGTTCATATATGGCTTCCTGAGATGCTTTTCTATCACACAGGAGCATGGAATGAATACTGATGAATCAATGTGACTGAAGTATTGTTCCCTTTATTGGTGACAGGATGATCCTTTTTTAATGCTTAGTTTATGAGCTAAGACAATGTGTCAAACTCTGATTTTTAATATAAGTTCTGGAGAACGCTGTCCATCCTATCCAGAAGCATACCAATTGGTTGGTATAATTAAGTACAATCCCATTCATTTAATATTCATGACAACCTGTTATTTCTAACTAAATGTTTCTCTATCTCTTACTCCTGTGGGAGGCAGCTGCTATGTTATGGGAAATAAGAGGCCTATGCCAGGCCGCCTTCATCAACCCGTGAGATGCCTTCTATATCACACCCACAATTCTTCCTTTTTGCTTTAAAATAAAAAAAAAAAAGGCAGTGTTTATTACCTGTTGCAAGGGCCCTTTTGCAAAGATAATAAACACAGCACTTTTGACATTATTATACAGGTGACTAACAAGGCAGCTGTTTTCACATAACGTCGATCTGGTATCCTATTTGTAGCATTGTCCATTCCTCCTCAAACCAACTAGCAAAGCGTGCAAAAGCAACTCACAGCATAACACCTGCAACCATCACCCATGCATATACATTTCTCCTTGCTTGTTCAACTTATAAGTTACAATGCTTAATGTTAACAAGATTAACAACATCCATATACCAGACTACATCTTGATCTCTTGCCACGATGTCTGTATGGTCATCCTGAGCAAAACCTTTGCTCTCTGCCAAAAGCAGGCTGTACACCATCAAAGAACTGTAGGCAAAACAAACAAACACATACCTTCCCTACAACAATAGATCTATTCACATTTTCACCATTTAACCTTGCCAATATGTTGTACCAAAACCCCTTTTTTTTTCTTCTTCTTCTTTTCTTTCTTCCTTTGCCCCCCTCTTTTTTTTTCCTGTTGTTTGTTTTTGTTTTAATCCCTATTCTACTACTAATATGAAAGGAAAAATCCCAAACTTTACCATAATATCCCTATTCCAAACACTTAACCTTATGGTAATGCTAAAAATCTATAGACTAAAAAACTATGTTAAAGTAAAAGCTTTTTGGAAATTGTCAGCATACCGAAAAAGGAAGAGGTAAAGAAACCTTAGATCTGTCAATCTAAAAAGAAAACTATCAACCTATAGAATTACAAACAACTTATCCTGCCAGAAGTTCTGCAACCTTATTGCCAATATAATAATCCATTATAATTACAATCATCATTACTTACATACCTTTTAATAATTATTTACAACTTATTACTACCTATTATTTATTCCTTCTATTATTCTACAATTTGTTCTCCTTTTGCATTTACCACATCAAAACAATCTTATGCATCTCAAAACAGACTTATCCATTAGCTTCTAAAGTCTAAAATCTATCATAATTGAAATCTAATTCTAAACATTATCAGAATTTGCATCTTGCAAAAAAACCCATAACAATTTTCAGCAATGAAATACAATTCAACAATATCCCTCTAAGGCACTCAGACTTGCTGGACATAGAGTGGAGGGGAAGTAGAGGAAAAGCGAAGGCTCTACCATCTCCGAAACGGCAGCTGTGCAGGGGGATCACGTGGGCTCCGTCAGCAGTAACAGCATCGGGGGAGGAAGGGGGAGGGGAGGGGCAGCACAGCTGCTGGACAAGCTACTTCTACACCCGCGTGGGGGGCGGGGTGCGGC
>VWZI01008840.1:26984-37553 GCA_013396835.1 Psilopogon haemacephalus | reverse complement strand
CTTTTGCATTTACCATATCAAAACAATTCTATATATATCAAAACCATCTTATCCATTAACTTCCAAAGTCTGAGATCCACTACAACTGAAAAACAGACTCCAAAAAACTTTATAAACCTTTGCATATGCAAAGAAAATAAACAATCTGTTTAACAAATTGGAACTGTCACTTTAAGAAAAACATGCTTGAGGGGGAGGGGGGAGGTGGGAAAGAGAGTGGAGTGGCTCAGCAGAGCCATAGCAGACTAGCATAGCCAGAGGCATGTGATCTGATGACGCCGGAGATGACGCTGCCTTCGTGGGCAGTGCCATTTCTAATGTCGGTGTCGCTTTTTCCATCTCGGAGCCATCTTTATTTTTTTTTTTTTTTTTTTTTTCCCATAGTTCAGTGTTCTGATCTCTGCAAAGTTTCCAGTATTACACAGGGGCTTCTTCCATCCCACCTCAGTGACCACTGTCCATCCAGGACCACCGATGCATGTTGAGAAATGCGAACAGGGCTGCAGACCGGCGGGACCCTCCGAGGCGGCAGAGGATATTGTACCCTTGGGGCAGCACCCTGAATCGCCACAATCGCCTGTAAAAGTCACTCTTGCCAAGGCAGAAGCTGTCTTTGCATTTTTATCGCTATCAGCTGATGTTATACCAACATTTTTGGCAAATGTGTCTTTCAACGCTCTGGACGACAGACGCCATTACCCTATTACGGTAGTAAGCACGTTAGTACCCAAAAAGCTCTTCGTTCTTTCTGTTTACTGAGTTCTTATTGGTTGTCTCCGCAGGCTAGGCGGAGATAGCGATCAGCCCCGCACTGCAGTCACTGTTATTCTCTGCCGTGCCTGCACAGCTCGTAACTTATTAAGGACGTCTGCTTCAATTCCTCTGCTTACAGTCACGTCCCATATCCTGTACTCTATGCCTGTTTAGTTAACTCATGGAGCTTCTTTAAATTAGCGGTAATTCTCTTTCTTGGAAAGTACGCTTACCATGGTGAAAGCCCTGAGGCATGCTTCCCAGGATTCATCTTCTTTCATGCGCCTTCTGCCATGCAAATCCACTTTCACTTTGCGTCCGCAGCCTCCGTCCTCAACCCGCGAAGATTTGAGGTGTCTCTGACGTCATCCTGTGAGGTGTGGGTCGCGATCCCACTTCCAGCTCCCGCTACCCTTTCCAAGTGGTGCCTACCCTCACCCAGTGTTTCCCTGACCTACCGGGCTCTCGTTGCCATTTCGCAATCTCACCCAAGTAGTCCATAATCCAAAGCCCGAACATCCCTGTCCCTGTTCATGGTGCCATTTGTCGGGAGTAGCACCCCGTGAGCAACTGTCCAACATGATTTATGCAATTGCCCCGTTTATTAGCGATTCTACAGCTCTTTTATTGTCGGCAAGCAGGGGGTGTCTGCGGACACTACAAAGCAATTGGCGCAGAGGATCATATGTGGAAGACAATAATTGGTTATTGTACAAAAACAAATGACTTCACAGTTATCAAGAAACTTCTGGGTAACTTTTCCAGAAGCAGGAACTCTCCCAGTCTGCATCTCCGTTTCCCGTCTGTCCTTTCTGGCTGCACTTTCACTTCATAGGCATTCCACTGTGCTTTTGTTTCACACATCTTCCTGGCAGTGGGTTGTTCACCATTATCAGGCTATTTCTTCTCAGAAATCTCTCCACAGTGTCCCTGCCCACGGCAGAGAGGTTGGAGCTAGATGATCCTTGAGGTCCCTTCCAGCCCTGACAATTCTGTGATTCTATTTTTAACCACAACAAAAAAAAGGGTGGCCTGTCCCAGATGATAAACAAAAAGGTGCTGCGTGACTAAATGAGTTATCTGTGCATGCAGAGATCTTAATAACATAAATAAATAAGTAATATTCATGCCATGCCATCAAACTGCAGACTACCGCTTCCCCATAAAACAAAATCTTATGAGATGCCAGCTTTGCTATGGAAACAGCTTGGTGTTACATACAATATTCATTTAGAAGGATGAGAGCTATTAGAGCTATAAAGCTACTCCAAATAAGTTTCTCCTATTAATAGCCTACTGATACACACACTTACTTAATATTCTGTCTTCCTTCTAATTACTTCCTAAGCTAGATTTCAACTACAAAATCAAAGGGGTTTTGTTTACACTGTTGTAAGGCTTACAACCTCCAAAGACAAATTCTGTTTGGCCTGTGAAATCAAACTGGCAATTCTACCTGAAGGAAAACTTTTATACTCACAGATCGCAAGCAAACAGCAGAATTAATGACTGAAGTCCAAACATGTCCTGAAACTATTAGAAGCCTTTCCTTTTGTTCAGCACCTGACTAACTTTATCAAAACACTCAATCACTGGAACAGCCTTTCCTTGGTAAGCTCAGGTATAGCAAAACCTTGGATGCCCATCTCATATTGGAAGTGATCAAGCTTAGGTATCTCCCATCTGCTAGCTTTGCCTTATCCACTTCTTGAATGACATGGGAAATGCACATCAGACCAGAGGTGAGCACAGGGCAGGTTTAGGGGACAGACCTAGAGAAACCTGTCAGATAACCTCTGGGCAAGCCTCTGATACCTTGGCCAAACTCTTGGAACTTCAATCAAACTTTTCACATGGGATGTCACCTCTTCACTGATTTGCAGACTCCACTGTAAGATGAAGGTGTCTTCAGACTGATGAAGACAGAACAAAACCTAAGCACATTTTCACCTCAAAATGAGGAGAAACTTCTTTACAGTGAGCGTGACAGAGGACTGGAACAGGCTGCCCAAAGAGGTTGTGGAGTCTCCTCTGGAGACTTTCAAAACCTACCTGGATACATTCCTGTGTGAACTACCCTGGGTGATCCTGCTTTGGCAGGAAGGTTGGACTGGATGATCTCTGGAGGTCCCTTCCAACCTCTAAGATTCTGTGATTCTGACATCTCCAAATAATCCACTTTTCCTCAGCATTTCAGCAAAGGGCTCCATATACAGGGAGCAAACACAGCCCCATTTCCCATCTTGTTATGTAAATGCTAACTGAAGCTCCTCTCTCACCATGGACATTGCACCTTCTACCCTTGTGCCACTTGCTCTGCCGTGTTCTCCTCCCTGACCTTTCCCATGTTATGAAACTTAGTCTTTGATGTCCCTTTACCTAGAGTTTTTGTTTTGGCTTTTCCAGTATTTTTGGAGAAACTAATGATTTTATTTAAGAAGTTAAGTAATTCATCTCAGGACCCTATAGCAAGGCAGCACACAGCTGACATCCTCATAACCATTGTCTCCACCAACTTTTCCAGCAGTATGGATTTCTTAAGTTTTTTCTTTAAGATGTTCTGGAACACAACAACCAAAAATTCTCTGTCTGTCTTTCCCCTTCAGTTACCTGCTTGGTACCTCTAATCATCCATAATGGTTAAATGTTTTGAGTGTGTGGCTAGTAGATTGAGAGAGGCTCTCCTGCCCCTCTACTCTACCCTGGCAAGGCTGCATCTGGTGTACTGTATTCAGTTCTGGGCTCCCCAGTTCAAGAGGGACATAGAACTGCTAGAGAGAGTCCAGCACAGAGCCACAAAGATGATGAAATGAATGGAACATCTCTGAGGAGAAGAGCCTGAGTGAGATAGGGTTCTGCTGCTTGAAGATGAGGAGCATGAGGGTAGACCTCATTTATGTGCAGGATGAGCATCAGGAGGATGGAGCCAGGCTCTGCTGGGAGATGGCCAATGACAGGACAAGGGGCAATGGGCGGAAGGTGAGGCATAGTAAGTTCCACAAAACATAGGAGGATTTTTTTTCCCTGTGAGGGTAACAGAACCCTGGAACAGGCTGTCCAAGTGGGTTGTGGAGTCCCCCTCTCTGAAGATATCAAAACCCTCCTGGATGTGTTCCTGTGTGATCTGTTCTAGGTGATCCTGCTCTGGCAGGGGGGTTGAACTGGATGCATTTTGGAGGCCACTTCTAACCACTTGACATTCTGTGATTCTGTGATCCAAGAGCATGGACACAGATTTTCAGAGAAGTATGAAATCTAGCGTAATCTAATTTACCCTTCTAAATATTTTTCATTCATATGTCCATCATTTTAAAGAATTAAATCCACTGTAAGCATTAGACTTGTAATAATCCTAAAGCATGCCAGTAGGATTTAGCAGTTAGACACCTAGCAAGATACTGGAAATGGGTGTAGTGCTACCAAAACCCCAAGCTGACAGCTGGTTTCTATGCGAGCGAAATCAGTTTTGCACTTGGTGAGACAGAAAGAGAGCACAATCAGTCAGTTACCAAAAATGTAGGACTGCTATATTACCATAAACATCTGCCCTAGATACACATGCTACCAAAACTGGAACTTAAAAAAAAATTGAGTGTTTTTCCTCCAATAATGGCTAACTCAAAGAGGTAAAAAAGCACTAGAATGGAACTGATACAAATTTAAGTCTTTACTTAGTCCTTCAGTGCGTATTTGAGATCTGGCAAGACAGGACTGAAATGAGTGTATTGCCATCCTGAGGCTTGCTAGCAGAACTGCATCTCCACGCCAAACATGTATGTGTACCAAATGCCATTATAAGACACATTAACACAGTATGATTTAAGCCTCTGTAATTCCTTTTCTGGACTAGATATGCTTTTATAAGAGGAGGCATCCTTAAAATTAGAACTAAAAAAACGCAAACCACAACCTCCCCCACCCTCTACCCCCAAGCTTAACATCTTGGATTTTGTCATAAAGAGAATCAAGAATGTGTCTTATTCTCAGCCACCCTGCCCCGCCCCTGCCCCCCCCAAAAAAAAAACCAAAAAAAAAACAAACAAACAAACCCCAAAACCAAACCTGCATGCAGTTAAATCTTAATTATCAATGGAGATTTCCTAGATCCTTGGAAATTGCTACTCCTATTTAGTTCAGCACCAAAGACTGATTCAGTTTAGGAAAGGAATTTCCTTAGAAGATTACCCCAAATTGCTGCATGTGACATTGCAGCAATACAGGCAGATGGATGCACATATTGCATGGCTTAACACAGATATGGGTTATAGCACAGGAGTGTTCATTTAGAACATGGCACACTTTCCAGACATAGGACGTTTTGGTGCAGGTTTCAAGGGATAACAATCATCAAACTACATTCAAAAGTATCACAGAATGTCAGGGGCTGGAAGGGGGCTTGAAAGATCATGCCATCCAACCACCCTGTCAGAGCAGGATCACCTATGATAGATCACACAGGAACACATCCAGGTGGGCTTTGAGTATCTCCACAGAGGCAGACTCCACAACCCATCCTGGGCAGCCTGTTGCAGTGCTCCCTCATCCTCACAGTGAAAAAGTTTTCCTCATGTTTCCATGAAACTTCCTATGCCTCATCTTCCACCTATTGCCCTTTGCTCTGTCATTGGCCATCACCAAGTAGAGCCTGGCTCCACCCTCTTGGCACTCACTCTGCACATCTTTATCAACATTCATGAGGTCATTCCTCAGGCTCCTTCTCTCCACCTTTAAATAAATCAGCATATCACAAACCTACACAATATCCTGGAGCACCCTGCTCACAGAAACCCTCCAAATGTCAAATATATAACCCTATGTATGTAACACAAATACAAAACCACTCAACTGTTTTTTTGTTTGTTTTGGGTTTGTTATGGGCTTAAGAACTGAGACATCTTAACTATTAAGTACAGTCTTCTCAAGGGACTAGATAGGCCAGGAAATATAATCTTTAATTATTCTATCCCATCATTCCTGCATCTCCCCTATATAAATGGACATTTCTGTCTATTCTTCCCTTTTCTCCCCTCTCTGCTCCCAGCTGAACCTTATCTCTTGTGGGAGAGTTTTGCTGCCTGGCTCAGTGTTGGCCAAGCCAATATTTACTGTATCATTCATGCCTGGTTAAAGAGGTATGGGACAGGGTGGGGGTGGTGTTTTTTGAGGCCTGAAGCTTTGAGACCTAGTTGGGGAGGAAGGTTTTTGAACAATGTTGGCCTAAGGAGACCTTGGTAAAACTCAAGATGGAAAAGCAGGCCGTATTTCTCATGTTTTTGTACTGTTTTATGTAGTTGTGAACAGCACTTCCATTTAGACTCCTGATTCTTTCCAATCCTCTGTGGAGCATTTTCTTTTACTCCTTTGGGAAGGGGTAAAAGAGTATCTGTCTGCTCCATAAACCTAGGACAGGGTTTTTTGTTGGTTGGTTGGTTTTATTTTTTAATTAACAGCCACTTCAGAAACCATCATTTAGAAAATGTCTGTTGACATTCCCAGCCCTGAAATGGCAGCAGGTATGGTCTATGGCCATGCAGTCACAAGGCAAGCAGCAAGCTGAAGCTGTGAGGTGTACACAGGGCTGATATATATGCTTTTAACAGAAGTCAGAGACAGCTGATTTTGGTTGTTTGTGAAAACACATCTATGAGACTACTCACAAAGAACTACTGATTTACTAGAACTGCTACATGTAGGGACTGGAACACATGCCTTCTGAGGAGAGGCTGAAGAACCTGGGGCATTCTAGTCTGGAGAAGACTGAGAGGGTATTTAATAAATGTTTATAAATATCTGAGGGCTGGGTGTAAAGAGTGGGGGGACAGGCTCTGCTCACTTGCTCCCTGTGATAGGACAAGGAGCAATGATGTAAGCTGCAGCACAGAAGGTTCCAGCTCAACACAAGGGGGAAATTCTTTACTGTAAGGGTCACAGAGCACTGGAACAGGCTTCCCAGAGAGGCTATGGAGTCTCCTCCTCTGGAGACATTCAAGGCCTGTCTGGATGCGTTTCTCTGTGACCTGAGCTAAATTGTATGGTCTGACACTCTGACAGGGGAGCTGGACCCAGTGATCTCTTTGGGGCCCTTCCAATACCTAAAATCCTGTGATCCTGTGATCTGTTCTCTTTGCTGAACAAACTGGCCTCTGCTCAGAACACAAACAACTGGTTGAAGGCTGCTGTTTTCACACCCATGGCTGAAGTATGTTTCCTTGAGCTACTCAAAGGCCTTTAAGGAAACAAGAAAACCATTCATTGAGAGTTACCTGCTTGATTTGCAGGCTGCCAGCCTGAGTATTTGGCAGCACCTGGGGGTCCTTCTGCCTTGAGGGCTGCAGCAGATGCGGTGCTAGCGGGCGCAGGTCTTGCATCTATATTTTCTTGTTGGGCAGGCATGCTCCCTGCTGAGCTGGCTGTAAAAGCAGTGGGCTGGGTAGCCTCCACGGAATCACTGTTCAGAAACAAGGGTGTCAAAGACAAAATGCATTTCATTCTTAGACAAGACCATTTCTGAAATGGAGATGTGTGTGTTGGTGTGAGGGTAATTGGAATATTTTAATGAAAGAAATTAGATTATTGGCTGTCAAAAGAAAAGAACAGTGATGTCTATTTCAATCATAGGTTTTGCTTAGACATAAAAGCAAGGACACAAAGAAAGAAAAGATCAATCTCTGCCTGGCTGTTGACGCATTAACTCTTCTACCTGAGCCTGCATATTCCCAACTAATCATTCTGCTTCTAACACCTCTTACTGACCTTTCCCCCTGCATGTAAGGGGGTGTGCTGGTTTGAGGTTAATTGGAATATTTTAGTAAGAGAAATTAGGTTATAGGCTGTGGAAGAAAACAATGATGATGTCTACTTTGCTCATAGGTTTGCTGACTGATACAAAAGTAAGAACACAAACAGATAAGACAGAGCCGCTCGTGTCTGAGCTCTGGCTGTTGGTCTCTTCTCCCTCTCTTTGCCTTCTAGCTGAATCTGTGTAACCCAACTAATCAATTTCTGATTCTAACCCCTCTGGCTGATCTTCCCTGTTTACTTGGCACATAAGACAGATTCTGGGATAAGATTGGTGGGTGGCGGAAGGTGGAAGAGTGGTTGGAAACCCCTCTTGGGGACTCTGATTCCTGGAAGGGGAAGCCTTCCAGGACCACACCACTTCTAATACACCCAAATGCTCAGTTTAATGGTAACAGCTATGGCGTTTGTAGGCTTCTAGTAATAGCAGTGGCTGTGCTGAACTGACACTCTTGATGGATTTGCTATATGCAGCATGCAGACAGCCAGTGAAGCACACAGTGAGACCTTGTGTTCTGTTACGTTCAAATGTTAAAAGAACACTTGAAGACATCTGCATAGTGCAAACTGGCTAGATAATTGCATCCAGAGGGTGGTGCTCAATGGCTTGAAGTTCAGACACAGAGCAGTGACAAGTGGTGTCCCTCAGAGTTCCGTATTGGGCCTGTGCTGTTTAATGTTTATATCAATGATACAGACAGTGGGAGCCAGTGCAACATCAGCAAGTCTGCCCATGACACCAATTTGAGTGATGCTGATACACTAGAGACAGGATGTCATCCAGAGGGACCTGGACAAGCTGGAGAGTTGGGCCCAGGTGAACCTCATGAGGTTCAACAAGAGCAAGTACAGGGTTCTGCAGCTGGGCCAGACCAACCCTGTCATTACTGGCTGCGGGAGGAGGTGACAGAAAGCAGACCAGTGGAAAAGGACTTGGGGGTGATGATGGACAAGAAGCTGGACAGAAGCAGACAGTGTGAGCTTGCAGCACATGTGGCCAATCACATCCTGGGCTGCATCATAAGATGTGTGGCCAGCAGATCTGGAGAGGTGATTCTGCCATTTTACCTTGCTCTGGTGAGACCTCCTGAGTGTCTCAGGAGACACTGCATCCAAATCTGGAGCTTTCCATACAGGAAAGGCATGGACCTGATTCAGCAGGTCCAGAGGAGGGCCACAAAAATGATCACAGGGTTGGAGCAGCTCTGCTACAAAGACAGGCTGAGGGAACTGGGGTTATTCAGTCTGGAAAAGAGAGGACTCCAGGGATACGTAATAGCAGCATGCCAGTACTTGAAGATGGCTACAAGAAGGCTGAAGAGAGACTGTACACAAAGGCCTGCAGGGACAGGGCAAGGGCAATGGCTTCAAACCAGAGCAGAGCAGATTTAGAATGCATGTTAGGAACAAGTTCTGTACCATGAGGATAGTGGAACACTGGAACATGTTGCCTGAGAAGGTGGTTGTGGCCCCATCCCTGGAGATACTGAAAGTGAGGCTGAGTCTAGTTACAGATGCCCATGCTGACTGCAGAGGCAGTTGGATTGGATGACCTTTGGAGGTCCTTTGGAGGGTAGTGGAACACTGGAACATGTTGCCTGAGGAGGTGGTTGTGGCCCTATCCCTGGAGATATTGAAGGTGAGGCTGGATCTAGTTACACATGCGCATGCCAACTGCAGAGGGAGTTGGATTGGATGACCTTTGGAGGTCCCATTTGACCGAGACCATTCTATGATTCTGCAAAATGGAGGCATTTAAAGTACATGTTAGAGTACCTGAAGCCTTAGTTTTTAAAGGAGATATGTAGGGTATATGTAGGGAAATTATTTGTTAGACAGATCTCAGAGTACTGAGAGACTGATGCACGGGGATATTTTGGCTTTGGTAGGTCGAAAGCCATGGGGACAGAATGCAACTGAACGAAAGGAAAACTGAACTGAAAGGAAAGTCTGAACGAAGACACAAAGAGCTGAAACTTGGCAGATGTTTTTGTTAGAGATGACTAGTGTCTAGAATTTAAGCAGTGTCAAGCAAAGGGAATGTAAGTTTTGTCTAAATAAGGAGTTGTGTCCCAATAAGGTATTGTTAACCAATCACCTTCTTTGCATAGTCACACTAACCAATCATAAATAGACACAATTTAAAGGTTTTGATTTTTAGAATATATATAAGCTGGTGCTTTGCACACAATAAACTGACATGGAGAAAATCCTCCTGAAGGCTCTGCTGCGGCAGATGGAAAACAAAGCAGAGGTGTCTGATGCCAACCAACATGGCTTCACCAAGGGCAAATCATGCCTGACTAATTTGGTGGCTTTCTATGATGAAGTCACAGCAGCAGTGGACAAGGGAAGGGCAACTGATGGCATCTACCTGGATCTACTCTGTCCCACATGACACCCTGGTCACCAAACTGGAAAAACATGGACTTGATGGGTGGACAACTCGCTGGATAAGGAATTGTCTGGATGGTCACCCGCAGAGAATAGTGATCAAGTGCACAATGTCTACCTGGAGACCAGTGACAAGTGGTGTCCCTCAGGGGTCAGTGCTGGGACCAGTACTGTTTAACATCTTTGTCAGTGACATGGACAGAGGAATCGAGTGCACCCTCAGCAAGTTTGCAGATGACACCAAGCTGTGTGGCCGAGTCGACTTGCTGGAGGGCAGGGATGCCATCCAGAGGGACCTGGACAGGCTGGAGAGGTGGGCCCAGGCTAACCTTGTGAAATTCAACAAGGCTAAGTGTAAGGTACTGCAACTGGGTCCGCACAATCCTAAGCACAAATCCAGGCTGGGTGGCAAGTGGCTGGAGAGCAGCTCTGAGGAAAAGGACCTGGGGGTCTGGGTGGATGAGAGGCTCAGCATGAGCCGACAGTGTGCACACGAGGCCCATACAGCCACCCGTGTCCTGGGCTGCATTAAGAGAAGTGTGGCCAGTAGGGTAAGGGAGGTGATTCTCCCCCTTTACTCTGCTCTTGTCAGACCCCACCTGGAGTACTGTGTGCAGTTCTGGA
>VWZI01008840.1:11992-26827 GCA_013396835.1 Psilopogon haemacephalus | reverse complement strand
CACTGGAACAGGTTGCCCAGGGAGGTTGTGTCTGCTCCCTCCCTGGATGTGTTCAAGGCCAGGCTGGATGAGGTCTTGAGCATCCTAATCTAGTGGGAGGTGTCCCTGCCTATGGTGGGGGGTCGGAACAGGATGATCTTTGAGGTCTCTTCCAACCTAAACCATTCTATGATTCTATGACACTTTGCTTGCATCAAGCTGTGTCCCATCTCTTCAGCCATCATCAGTTAGTGCCATGTTGTGAGGAGCGATAAACTGCCTATCAGCGGCGAGCCCCACAGAAATTAAATGAGACACTGAAAGGAAGCCGGTAAACTGTCCAGTCTACAATCTCTCTGGAAAGAAGTGAGCTGTGGGGGATGTAAAATGGGAAATCAAGTTGGATCCCAAGAAAGAGACGTTTATGCACTAATGAAGGGTCTTCTTAATAAACATGGGAAGAGAATTCCCAGGCATGATCTCAAAATCATCCTTAAATGGGTGCAAGTGAAGATTCCCTCCGCTACTGCATCTACTGAGACTTTAAAGGCTCAGCAGGGGAGCGAGAGATTGGGAATTTGGTGACTAAGGAAGAAAAGTGCATTGTGAAGCTTCTCTTGCATATACTCTCTAAGAAGCCAGCAGGTCTAGGGAGGTCCTTCTCCTTCTCTGCTCTGCCCTGGTGAGACCACACTTGCAATACTGTGTCCAGTTTTGGGCTTCACAATCCAAGAGAGACAGGGACGTGCTGGAGAAAGTAGAGTGGAGAGTCATGAGGATGATTAGAGGACTTGGACATCTCCCCTATGGAGAGAGGCTGAGAGCCCTGGGGCTGTTTAGTCTGGAGAAGACAAGGCTGAGAGGAGAGCTGATCAGTGTCTATCAATATCTGAGGGGTGGATGTCAAGTGGATGGGGCCAAGCTCTTTTTGGTTGTGCACAGCAGTAAGACAAAGAACAATGGATACAAACTGAAACATAGAAGATTCCACCTTAACATGAAGAGAAACTTCTTTACAGTGAGGGTGACAGAGTCCTGGAACAGGCTGAGTGGTTGTAGAGTCTCCTCTGAAGACTTTCCACACCCACCTGGATGATCCTGCTTTTGGCAGAGGTTTGGACTGGAAACACATCAAGGAAACTTTGCAAGAGACTACTTGTAGTTTCAAAGGAAAGAATTATTTGCCTGCTCTAAGATGAAGTGAATTGCTACACAGATGCTTCTTCGCTACTTTACAGCAAGATGAAACTTGAATATCACATCTCAATTTCGTTTGAAACTATGCTGAGTCATACACTTCACATGATGCATTTTCTCTAGTACAGAAATATACATTAACTGAAGACATCTATGGGAGACCAAAACGTCAGGTATGAGAATCATGGACTTGTTCTGGTTAGAAAACACCTCTACAATCATCAAATCCAACCATTGACCTAACACAACTCTGACCATTAAGTTATGTCCCAAAGTGCCATGCCCACACATTTTCTGACTATGTCCAGGGACAGTGACAGCATCACTTCCCTGGATAATATATTCCAATGCCTGACCACTCTTTCCAGGTGGGTCTTGAATATCTCCAGAGAGGAAGACTCCACAATCCCCTTGGGCAGCCTGTTCCAGCTCTGCTCACAATTGGACCGTATCTCTAGAAGGGTTTTACTCTTGTGAATATGCAAGTTAAGCAAACAAAGTCCACAAATTAGTTATTCCTTCGCAGAACTTTATAAATAAAGTCCTGTAAAACAGCAACATAGATTTCTGCCTTTGAGGCTGAAGTCCAGTACATAAAAGCAGCTTTCCACAGTGTTAACATAGCTGTGGGCAGGAAATAAGAACAGAAATCCTGTGCATGGGACAGAATCAGTGCTGAAACAAATGGCCCAGACAGCAAATAAGTTTCAAACAATTATTTACTGAACCACATGGCAGTTGTTTGATTTTATACATTAAAAGTGAGCTTTGAAAAAAAGCAACTCTTTGTTTCCACAAAGAGTTTCCTTGCAGCCTAAGAATGTCAGTTACTTGCTTAAGGAACTGTTGCAAATCATTCACCTGGCTAGAGGTGTCAATCCAGAAAATCTTTTTTCTTCTTCAGTCAGGTATTTCAAGTGACAGTGCCTGCCTTATAGGCTTGTGACACAATGCAGACATCCTGCACCTCAAAAGGGCACCTGATGCCAGTGAAGAAAGTTTTGCTTAGTACAGTGGATTTGCACAAACACCACCAGCAGGACCAGGGTGCAGATTAGTTCTGCAAAGAGGTGAAATCATTATGATTTAGGGTTGGTGACCTTGTGTCAAAGACCACTACATACAGACCTCTCAAGCATGCAGATAACAGAAACAGCTTTGAAGAAGACAGTTCCTTACAAATCCGAAGTGGCAACCATGCACTGCACTCAGACAATACTCTTGCTCTTTCCTAACTGGAGAGCACTTGTGGACTTCCTGGAGGGCGCAAGGGCCAGCAGAGGAGGCTTAGTGACAGGTGTGATAAGCAGAGCATCCAAGAACGAGCATTAGATGCCAGGTTTGGAGAGTCTAGTGATCGTTTAAAAAGACCACATAAAAACAAACTTGGTGACCAAGCAAACTTCAGCTTTGCACGGAACCACCAAAAAGTCAAAACCTCTTATGAAAAAACCTGTAAAGTTCTGTAGTAGTATGGAGAAATTAAACCCAGGATAACTGATGTAGAAACTCTGTCTAAATAAGCAGTATCCAAACCAGAGGCTGCATCCCAAAGGGGATGCACAAGAAGCAAGTTTTCTCATAATCTTTAACATTCCTAGAATAAAATAGAAAATACTTTGGAAATAGTGTGCATTTCAGGTTTTTTTCTCATCCTTCTTGAATTTCCAGGTTTGCATATGTCTTATAAAGTACAGAATATTATTAGAAATATCCATTAGGATATTTTTACGTCATGGCTTTAAGGCTAAAGGTCTTTAAGAACCACAGACTTCCTTAAGGTCCTCCAGAAAGACCTAGATAGGTCCAGGGGTTGGACACTGGAAAATGTAATCTTTTTGTTATTTCATTCCCAAAAGCCCTGCATCTCTAGAAAAATGGACATTTCTGACTGTTCTTTCCCCTTCTTCTCTCCCTCTCTGTCCCTCTCCCAGCATGGGCTCCCTTCCTTAATCTTTGCTATGCAGGGGAGTGGGGCCTGGAGCTGGCAAGCTGAATTTTAGCTGCATAACTTGAGGCATTGGCTGGGGTGGGAGGGGTGAGAGGAAGAAGGCCTGGGATTTTGGGCTGGTTTGGAGGGAGGTTAATGAAAGTTTTGGCCTAAGGAGGTTCTTTTGGAGAACCGTGGTCAGGGTCGACTATGAATTTGTGTTCCTTTGGTTGCTTTTATCCTGTTTGATGTAGTTGTGAGTAGCACTTTCATTTAAACTTCTAACTCTTTCCAATCCTGTGTGGCATGTTTCCTGTACTCCTCTTGGAAGGTCTGTCTTCATTCCTTAAACCCAAGACATTCTAAAATTGAGAAATACATAAATACACATATATCACATGCTGATAAGAATGCATGACTGAAGGAGTTGAGGTCATGAGTCTAAGCAAGCCTTTAGCAAAACGAATGCAGTAAAGATTTAGACAGGACTCAGGATTATTGTCAGGCATCCAAACAGTACTCAAAGATGCAGTTTATTCTTTGTCATCCATATAGCACAGCTGTTATTTACAGCCAGTTTAAAGCTGGAACCATGAAACAGATAAAATGAGGACCACAAAGGTAGAATAACTCACCAAGATTCAGACCATCAGTCCGGAGGTAAGCTAAAAATAAGGCACCTGAGCCTAGACATACTCTAACAACTTACCCACCACACTACTGCGAAAGAGCTAACTTCACAACCCAGCCAGGGGGCTGATTGTTCTTACGTGAGTGTGAAGTCTTAATCCAAGCCATAAAAGGTTCCTTTAAAAGTTGATGTCTACCTGCCATGGACAGCAATAGCAGCAGACATGGCAGCAGCAGCCACACTCTTAATTTTTCATCTGTGCTTGAAAGGAGACAGAATAGGAGGAGGAGCAGGTCTGACATCAGGCATGCTTCCCAAAGGATTTTCCAGTAGTACTTCACTAACACAGAAGCTTGGAAACAGCAGAGGAGAAAACAGGAAGTAGGAAGGATTGACAGAGACACAGCACAGTACCAAACGGCATTAACCACTGGTGAGTTAGGTGACTGTGGCGATCCCAGCTCACATTGGGCAACATATTAGTCACTTGAGTACTAACGTGGAATACAGCAATTTTTATTTTACCCACAAATAAAACTTTCTCCTCAAGAAGCCAACATTCAGCATCTAGCAGCCTTCCATTTCCCCATCCCAGACTCTGCCTCACACCCCTGCATCATTCCTGCAACAAACCAAGGCCTGGGATACTCAAATGTGGACCCATCTAAGTCTCTGTGGTGATGACAGGAAGTACCCCAAGGATCATTTAGCTTACACCCTTTTCCATAACAAATACTAAACATGGAAATTTTGGGAATACTTGCAGATATCTAAGCGCTAAACTACTTATCCCCATTTAATTTTCCCTACTGAGCTGGTTTGAACTAATTGGAGGATTTGAATGAGAAATTAGACTATAGGGTGAGAGAGGAAAGCACTGATGATGCTACTTCACTCATAGCTTTACTGAGAAAGAAAAAAAAATGTTTAAGAGTTGTAACCCAAACATAGATAAGTCAGACAGTCAGACGGTTTCAGACTGCTCTGGGCTGTGGCTGCTCCTGCATGGCTTTCTCCTTTCATAGCTAAATCTGAATAATTCCACTAACTTCTTTTCCTGCTGCTAATCCCCCTGGCTGATCTACCTCAGTCTATCTGCTGCATGAAACAGGTGGTGAGATAAGATTGGGGAAGGGGGGAAGGTGGTAGGTGTGGTTAGAAACCCTCTCTTAGGGATTTTGATCTCTGGGAGGGGTGTGGTGTTTCTGTATTACGTTTTTACTGTAGGTATCTGTAAATATCTGTTATACACTGTAAATATCTGCTTGTATATTGTGCAAAGCTGTAAATATAAAGCTTCATTTATTAACTTCCAGCCGACTGAGTCCTAGCCTGGGTTATTTCAAAGTGTGTGGGGGGGCAGCTAACTGCTAAACCACCACACCTACTCATTATAATAGTTGGCAGGAATGTGAACGGGAAGAATTTTTTTAAACCATTTAAATACTGAAAAATTAGACTGGCTCCAAAATTATTTCTGTGATGTTCAATCTGTAACTCAAACTTTAAATTTCAAGATTATCTATGCAATTACTGTGTCTTTCTAAAGTAATTTTAGAAACTGACAAAACAGTTCAAACACTTACCTGTACTTTATATTACTTCTCAAATCTAAATGAGAAAATGCTGCCTGAAAACCCTGCTTACACCTAGTGGTAAAATAATTTACCTTGTCTGACTTACAGACAATTTAGACTAACAGCTTAGGGAAGTATTTGATTCACAAGGAGGCAGAGATGCTTCATTCCTGCCTAAATGCAGCAAAAGAAGAAAGTCATTGATCAAATGCTTACTAGAAACTCTGGCAACGCTAACAAAAGCTTATCACAGAATCATAGTCAGCAAGGACATTCTCAACTAGATCAGGGTGCCCAGAGGCCTTCAATATCTCAAGGGATGAGGCCTCAACCACCTCCCTGGGCAACCTGTTCCAGTATTCCACTGCTGTCATGGTGCAGAACTTGTTCCTAACATCCAATCTATATCTATATCTACTCTGCTCTAGTTTGAAGCCATTGCCCTCATCTTGTCTCTGCAGGCCTTTGTCTCTCTCCAGCCTTCTTAGAGCCTCCTTCAGGCACTGGCAGGCTGCTATTAGGTCTCCCTGGAGTCTTCTCTTCTCCAGGCTGAAGAACCCCAGCTCCCTCAGCCTGTCCTCATAGCATAGCTGCTCCAATCCCCTCTGGGTGTCTGTGGCCCTCCTCTGGACCTGCTCTATCAGGTCCATATCCTCCCTTTATTGAGGGCTCCAGAGCTGGATGCAGTACTCCAGCTGAGGTCTCACCAGAGAAGAGTAAAGCAGCAGAATGTCCTCTCTCCATCTCTGGACATGTTGCTTTTGATGCAGCCCAGGCTGCCATTGGCCTTCTGTGCTGCAAGCTCACAATGTCTGCTCACTTCAAACTTCTCATTCATCAGCACCTCCAAGTCCTTCTCTGCAGGGCTGCTTTCTATCACCTCATGCCCTCATCTGGGCATTTCCTGCCACCTCCATAACAGGTATTATTATTCCAATTTATAACTAAAAGTTACTCAAGTTTCTAATTGCTGCAAACATCTCCAGAGCAGAGTCATGGTCAGTAGACACCTGTAAGCTGCTCCCTCTTGATATCACTGTCATCAAGAAAATAAAAATAAATATCAGGTGAAACTATATGTAAAATTACAGTTTCTGACCATGCCTTTTCATAGAATCACAGAATTCCTGAGCCTGGAATAGACCTCTGAGATCATCCAGTCCAGCCTATGACCCAACACCACCACATCAACCAGACCATGGCACTAAGTGCCATATCCAAGCTTTCCTTCAACACTTCCAGGCTATTCCATCACCTCCCTGAGCAGTCCATTCCAGTATCTAATTCCCCTTTGCATCAGGAAGTGCTTCCTAACATCCACTCTAACCCTCCCCTGGGTCAGCCTCTTCTCCCAGGTAACTTGTAACAGGTAAAGAACCTGACCTCCACCTTACTACAACTTCCCTGTAGATAGTTGTAGAGCGTGATAAGGTTCCCCCTGAGACTTCTCTTCTCCAAGCTGAACAACACCATCTCAGCCTCTGTATATCAGACTTTCCCTCCATTTCCTTTTTAATGCATCTGGCTGGGATGTACCTGTCAGGAGTGGGAGGCAGCCTGAAGGCTGTTTCCAGAGGCAGGGCTGCAGAAGTGGCAGCAAGCAAGGGGAACTCAGAGGTCTGTGTGGCCACAGAACACTTCTCAGGAAGAGCTTTATCAGCTGTCAGAAAGCTTTTTGCATCTGGAGCAGGGAAGTCTGCAGATACTTTCCTAGTTGATGTAAATATCTGATGTAATTGTAATGAGGAAACGTACAGAGAAGAAATCTCTTCATTTCATTAAGAACAGCAAACAACAATGGACAGCTCCTTCCAGCTGATGTTCTTTCATAACAACAAGTGAATATAGCATGAGCTTTTTTCATTTTTTGTTGTTTCCTAGGAACCAAATACTCAAGCCCTAGAAATCAGACTGTCAAAGATAGTTTGGGGGGCTTTTTTACAGCTGAAGCTTGAGAGCTTAGAGTCAGGCTTGTTTAAACACATACCTAAGCTACCTGGGTAAAATAGTGACTCAAAAAATAGGCAACAAACTGGAACAAGAGTGTCAGACTGCAGTGAAGGGTGCACCATGGACTCCATGCAATTCATTGTGAATTAGTAGAAGCTGTTTATTACCCTTTACACCTGTGTTTATATAGACCAAGCACCATGCCTACAAATACTCATCTATTAGCATAACCTAGGCAAGCACAAGGCCAGTCATTCGCATAGATAACCTAGGCCACCTGCATCCCTTATCTCATGTGAGGGCTGCTGCCATGCCATGGGAGCCCAGGCCAGATGGTCTGTGTACCACAGACTGTTTTCCTCAACTGTGTGAACCAAGGCCAGACTGCTCATTATTTCACATTCCCACACAAGAGCAGAACCAGTATATCAGAAACTCTATGTCCTTGCTTGTCACCAAACCAAGTCAACCGTAAAAGATCTGACAGCTTTAGTTCTGTCAGTCTGAAACCTCCTCTTCTGCCCAATCTGACACTCATTTGCAAATTAAATGGGCAACGTTTGTCTTGCAAATTCCTTTTCAGGTGGTGACTACAGCTGAGGGAAGTTGTTTGGAAAACTGCTGTAGAAATGTCAGTCATGCCATAAAATGGAGATCTGACTGAGCTGAGGAGAGTACAGCAGCAGTTACGCTAATTCACCACAACGCAGAAGTCTGCAGAGACAAAGCCCTTTCCTGGAGCTGCCTTCAAGTTCTCCAAAGCTTCATACAGCTTCTTAGTGAAGCTTTTTAAGTCATAAAAAAGGGCCTTGAAGAAGGTAAGGAGAAAAGGGAGTAAATCACACTGACTTTATACTCCATAGGGAGTAAGGTGACTCAAAATCTTTTTCATACATACACACGTCCCGTATTTCTGTTTGTCATGTGCTTTGGCAGCAGCCCAAAATGGAGTAAGAAATTACTTTTCCAGATTATAGTTTCTGCAGATATTTTTGACTGTTCACTAATCATAAAGTGCAGAACAAAAATCAAGATTAATATCTACTATTTAATACTAATTCTTTGTATGACTATTAGGAATAATTTAATTAGAAGGAAAGATAAAAGTAGGTTTGCATGACTGTGAAAAGCACATCTATAAAAGAGCAGCCTGAAGACTTGCTGGCTCTGGATCTGCCTTATATTAGTTATATATTTCTCAGAAAGTGCCAAACTCTGTGGTTTACATGGTCTGAAGTTGCCAGAATAACTTCTTAAGATGACTTATTGCAACTTTCTGAAAAGGCTGTAATTGCTCATAAATACTTTACTGTTAAACTTAGAGCAGGACATATGAAACTGAATAATACTACACCGTAAATTACAGTAGTTGGCTGTATTGCCATATGACTAGTTTAGGCTTTCAATAAAGAACTAACACCACAATAAAACAGATATTTATGTTATGAAGCCTGCCTTATAAGCAGTGAATCTAACTTTGATCCAGTAATCAAATCCAGATCCTTTATCCATTTCAAAGCAAGCTCTTTCTCATCCTTGGTGGTTCTGTAGTGAATGGTACAAATTGCAGAGCTCCAGCCAAAAAAAGAGAGCCCATTAGGAAAATAAAGATCTATGCCAGTAATCCACAACAAATGTGGACCTGAGTGGCAAAAGCAAGCTGCCCCAGCTTTACGTTACTAGAAGTCTGACATGGCGCACACCAACTGCTCCATGCAGAACTCCAAGAGCTGTCATTTTACATAAAATGGGGTTTTAGAGATCAGCTTTGGGCATATTCCCCACCCAAAAGAACCTTACAAAAGCAGCAGCACCAGCTCAGTAACAAATCAGGAACACCAAACATAATTGCTACATGGATGACCTCTCCTATCAGGAGAGAATTAAGACCACGTAGCCTTGTCAAGTAACTTATGTTCTCTTTCCAACACTCAATACTAATCCTTCTTTCTGCAGCACTGCAGAAGCTGCTCAGATTTCTGCCCTTCTTGAGTATTTATTGCACTGTTTGTCTCAATACTCTGGCTGTCATCCCGAACCAACCACATAGCAGCCCTTGCCCACTTCCTGTGGCTCACTTTAAAGCTGCTCTCTTGCCAGGTTACTTCTGCCAAATATTGAACTTAGATCATTGGTCTTGAGTGAGAGTAGATTTAAATTTCTTTTCCCTGGACATAGACCCAGAGACAGCATTTAAAAATAGCTCCTTAGTACTTAAAATACAGCAGTTGTAGCAGTGTCTCCAAGTCATCTGCAGCTCAGTAAAAGGGTAATCATTCTAGAGTGGTGCTGATAGACATGAAAAGCAGTTCCTGAAGTACTACGTTTTCCCCTGCCTTTTTAATACCAAGTTTTCTGCTCTATGAAAAAAATCGTAAACAAAACCACAACCACCAAAAAAACCCAAACAAAATAACACAACCCCCAAAAAACTCAAACGTGCAACAACAACAAAAAAAAGAAAAGCAAACCAATCAACCCCCCCAAAACAGGCCAAAACACCCCCCCACCCCCCCCAAAAAAAAAAATACACAAATCCTGACCAACCATAATTGCAACCATACACGTTTTGTCTGCATTTTTCAGCCTTGGAAGCTCATAACTACTCATCCTTGCTGTTCAAACCATGACAACTAAATCTCCTTTTCTATGCTAGCTCAAACCAAAGGTTACCGTTAAGGTCCTGGCCTCTTGTCCAAGCAAACCTCTGTCATCAACCACCACCCTCTCATAGGAGTCACAGAATCATTAGTGTTGGAAAAGACCCCTGAGGTTAGCAAATCTCATTGACCCTACTCTACAAAGTTCACTCCTAAACCATATCCTAAACCATATCCCAAATAACCAGCAGTACTAGAGATAAACCAAAGGAGACTGAGTGTGTGTGTTGGTTTGAGCTAATTGGAGGATTTGAGTGAGAAATTAGACTATTGGCTGAGAGAGAAATAAACACAGTGTGTCACTTCACCAAGTTTTACTGAGGAAAGAAAAAAAAAAGTTGTTTTAAGAACTGTTCTCAAAACAACCAGATTAGCAGTTTGCTTTTGTCTGTGTCTGGCAGCGTCTGCATTCTCTGTCTTGGTAGCTAATTCAGAGTAAAACTACTAACTCCTTCCTATTACTATCCCCCCGGCCAATCTATTTCAGCTTATCTGCAGCATCAACTGGTGGTGAGATAAGGCTGGGGAAGGGGGGAAATGTGGTAGGGGGGGCTCGGTTACCCTTTCTTGGGGATTTTGGTCTCCAAGAGGGCTGTGGTGTCTCTATTAACTTTTCATTGTATATATCTGTAAATATCTGTAATATCCTGTAAATATTTGCTTGTATATTGTGCATTGCTGTAAATATAAAGCTTCATTTCTTAACTTCCAGTGTTTTTCTGAGTTCTAGCTGGGGTTTATAAAGGTGGGGGGGCAGGTAACTGCAAACCCACTACAGTGTGTTACGCCAGAGATAGGGGTAAAATCAGCAGCCCAACTGTATGTACACCAATGTGTGCAGTATGGGTAATAAACAACAGGAGCTGCAAGCCTTAGTGCAAGAGGCTAACTATGATGTCACCATCACAGAAACGTGGTGGGATGACTCACACAACTGGAGTGCTATAATCAATGGCTACAGACTCTTCAGAAGAGATAGGCAAGGGAGAAGGGGTGGAGGAGTGGCCCTGTACATTAGGGAGGAACTGGACATCATGGAAGTAGAGATAAAGATGATCAGGTGGACTCCCTGTGGGTAAGAATTAGGGGGAAGGCCAACAAGGTCTGTTATAGACCATCCAACCAGGAAGAAGAGATTGATTTATTATTCTTTAAGCAGCTGGAGGCTGCCTCAAGATCACTTGCCCTTGTTCTTGTGGGTGACATTAGCTTGCCAGGTATCTGCTGGGAATTTAACACTGCAGAGAAGAGGCAGTCTAGAAAGTTCCTAGAGTGCACAGAGAATAGCTTCTTATCCCAGTTGTTATGTGAGGCTTCCAGAGGTATAGCTCCTCTCAACCTGCTGTTCACAAATAGAGAAGAGCTGGTGGGAAATGTGGTGGTTGTAGGCTGCCTGGGGTCCAGTGACCATGACATAATAGAGTGCTCAACATATGGTGAAACCAGGAGGGGCATCAACAAATTCTCCACACTGGACTTAGGAAGGACAGACTTTGGCTTATTTAAGGAACTAACTAAGAAAGTTCCTTAGGAAACAGCCCTTAAAAAAAAAGGGGTCCAGGAAGGCTGGACCTACTTCAAGAAAGAACTCTTGAAGGCATATTACCTTTGGAAAAAAGGGGAGGTATCCCAGGAAGAGTTCAAGGACATTGCTTGGACTTGGAAAATTTAGACTGCCCACTGCCATAAAGGAGAATAAAGAATGTTTCTATAAATGTATCAATGGCAAAAGAAGGGACAAGGACAACCTCCACTCTTTACTGGATGCAGAGGGGAATATAGTAACAAAAGATGAAGAAAAGGCTGAGGTACTCAACACCTTCTTTGCCTCAATCTTCAATAGTGGGACAGGCTGTCTTCAGGACACCTGGTCACACGAAGAGGCAGATGGAGCCAGGGACCAGTATATTCCCCCTGTAATCCAGGAGGAAGCAGTAAGGGACCTGCTGAGCCACTTGGATCCTCACAAGTCCATGGGACTAGATGGGATCCATCCTAGGGTGATGAGAGAGCTGGAAGATGAGCTGGCCAAGCCGCTCTCCATCATCTATCAACAGTCCCAGCTCACTGGAGAGGTCACTAATGACTGGAAGCTGGGAGTGTGGTGCCCATCCACAAGAAGGGCTGGAAGGAGGAACCAGGAAAATTACAGACCTGTCAGCCTGACCTCAGTGCCAGGCAAGATTATGGATCAGGTCATCTTGAGTGCAATCACACAGCACCTACAGGATGGCCAAGGGATCAGGCCCAGCCAGCATGGGTCAGCCAGCAGGTCCTGCCTGACCAACCTGATCTCCTTTTACGATCAGGTTACTGTTCTGGTAGGGCATAAATTCTGCCCAGAGTTGGTTCAATTCCTGGGATTCCCTCCCCCCATGTTGTAAGGTCCAGGGGGGTAGCAGGGAACAGACCGCGTGGTTTTGAACCAGGAAGTCCTGGGCCACGTGGACAGGTCACACACACAAGTCAGATGACCTGTGCTGTCCCTCAAGGTGTTAGGGTCCACCCCTGGGCACAGGACTTTTGAATCAATTGGCCAGACAATGGACACTAAGTGCCTATTTGTCAGTTCCACCCTTTGAAATGGGGTATTTAAGGGGAGGCAATGAGCCATTGTTCTCTCTCCCACCGCCTCCGTGGATAATAGACGTCCTCTGCACCCCATTCAGCAGTGGCCACTGCAGCATTTTCAGTGTTTGCAGTGGCATTGCAGCATTTTCAGCAGCAGCAAAAGGCAAAACCCCATCTTTCCTCTTTTCCTCAGGACAAGCTCTTTTATCTATCGCGTTTTCCTGAGTATTTTCAGGCACAGTTAGGATTCCTCTTTGTTATTAGGCTCCCTGTTTCCTAAGTTCTGACTGTTTAAACTGTTTAATTCGGTGTCGTAAACGATTTGTGTAGTTATTTTTGCCGACGGAACGAACATCCAAATGAATCCTGGGGAAATATTCCCGGAAAACCTGTGATTATTAACAATAATAATAATCACAACAGTTACCCACCTGGTGAATGTGGGGAAGGTTGTGGAGGTAGTCTACCCAGACTTCAGCAAAGCCTTTGACATTGCCTGCCACAACAAGCTCCTGGCAAAGCTGGCAGCTCATGGTTTGGTCAGATTCACTCTGAAATGGGTCAAGAAATGGCTGGAGCGCCGAGACCACAGAGTGGTGGTGAATGGTGCCACATCCAGTTGGTGACCGGTCACTACTGGTGTGTCCTAGGTATACATGCTGGCAAAATCCTGTTCAATGTCTTTACTGATGATCTGGACAAGGGGATTGAGTCCTCCATCAGTAAGCTTGCAGATGACACCAAGTAGGTATCGATCTGTTGGAGGGTAAGAGGGCCCTGCAGAGGGACCTGGACAGGCTGGATGGGTGGGCAGAGGCCAACTGAACAAGAGATTTAACAAGAATACATGCAGGGTTCTACACTTTGGCCAGAACAACTGCAGGCAGCACTACAGGCTGCAGACAATGTCTGAAGAGCAGCCAGGCATAGAGGGACATGGGGGTGCTGGTAGATAGGAGGCTGAAAATGAGTTAGCAGTGTGCCCAGGCGGCCAGGAGAGCCAATGGCATCCTGGTCTGTATCAGTATGGCCAGCAGGACAACGGAGGTTATTCTTCCCCTGCACTTGGCACTGGTCAGGCCACACCTTGAGTCCTGTGTCCACTTCTGGGCCACTCAATTAAAGAGAGATGTTGAGGTACTGGAACGTGTCCAGAGAAGGGCAATGAAGCTGGTGAGGGGCCTGGAGCACAAGTCCTATGAGGAGCAGCTGTGAGATCTGGGACTCTTCAGCCTGGAGAAGAGGAGACTCAGGGCAGACCTCATTGCTGTCTACAAGTACCTGAAGGGAGGTTGTAGCCAGGTGGGGGTTGGTCTCTTCTCCCAGGCAACCAGCAACATAACAAAGGGGACAAAGTCTCAAATTGTGCTGGGGAGGTATAGGCTGGATATTAGGAGGAAGTTCTTAATGGAGAGAGTGATTTGCATTGGAATGTGCTGCCCAGGCAGGTGGTGCAGTTGCTGTCCCTGAAGGTATTCAAGGAAAGACTGGATGGGGCACTTAGTGCCATGGTCTAGTTGTTTGGATAGGGCTGGGTGGTAAACTGGACTGGATGATCTTGGAGGTCTCTTCCAATCTGGCTGATTCTATGGTTCTGTGATTCTGTGACCTTTAAACACATCCAGAGATCATAACACAATCACCTTCCTGGGCAGCCCATTCCAATGTCTTTCCTGACAGCTCCTGAAAGTATCCTGTGCTGGTTTGAACTAATTGGAGTGTTTGAATTAGAAACTAGACTATAGGCTGAGAGAGGAAAACATTGATGATGCTATTTCACTCATAGCTTTACTGAGAAAGGAAAAAAACTGTTTAAGAGTTGTAACCCAAATAGAGAAGGTTTCTGACTGCTCTGGGCTGTGGCTGCTCCTGCATGGTTTCTCTCCTTTTGTAGCTGATTCTGAATAATTCCACTGTCCCGGCATAGAATGACGGAGCATCCTAGGATTAATCCAATTCCTGGGTTCTCTACTCCCTCTACTGTTAAAAGGTTTGGTAGGAGGGAAGGGTGGGGCATCCCAGGTGGCCCCGGGACCCAGGGGGGGAACCTCGAGATGCCCATATACGTCGAACCTTGAATCAATTGGCCGGTCAGGAAATGTTGGACGCCTGATGGACAGCTTCGTACGCCCTGCAGGGTACTTAAACGGGTCAGCAGCCATTTTCCTCGCTCTTCCCGCTCTCCTCGTCCACCGCCACCCACGCAGCAGCTGGGAGGAGCCCCAGCCACGTGCGCAGCAATGGGCAGCAAGGCACGGCAGCTTTACTACATGCGGCAAGGCTGACCCCTCTCTCTCTCTTTCCCAGTTTCTCTCCCTCTTTCTAATCCCTCTTTTATTT
>VWZI01008838.1:10901-24130 GCA_013396835.1 Psilopogon haemacephalus | reverse complement strand
TATATATATATGGCAGATTATATATAAAAGAGAGAGATGCTTAATTATAAGTTAGAGTACTCAAACACATGCATAGCTTGAAGTCACAGGCCATTACGTGGTTTGATATATTTAGACTCCAAGAATTCATCTCCACATCAGATATAGAGTTTAGGTCAGGACCCTTACTCCCAGATAAAGAGAGCAGTCATCTAAATCAGTATGAAGATACGAATTTCACCAAAAGATTTGTCAAACATTTTACAGCAGTTCCTTTTCAACAGAAACGCACAAATCTACCAGCATCAGTGTCAAAACAAAGGGCAACAAACCAGAACCACCCCTTAGAGGCTATAACCACATCTGCCCAGCCCAGTCCACCCAGAGGCACCCTCAATTTTGGGACCAGACCAGACCCCTGCAGCACTGAACATCTGCTCAATGTGATAAACCAGGAAAGCCCTGCAGTTTGCTGAAAATTATCCTGTTTCACTTGAGTTTATTACATCAAATACTCTTCTCTGGAAATATTACTACTGGCCTACTGTTGTGTGAAGAAAATAGAATCAGTCAGGGTTAGAAGGGACCACAAGGATCATCCAATTCCAGTGCCCCCCTGCCATGCCCAGGGACACCCTACCCTAGAGCAGGCTGCCCACAGCCTCTGCCAGCCTGGCCAAAAACCCCTCCAGGGATCTGGCCCCAAACACCTCCCTGCAGGGGCAACCCATTCCAGCCTCTCACCACTCTCATGCTCAGCAACTTCCTCCTCACCTCCAGCCTCAATCTCCCCACCTCCAGCTTTGCTCCATTCTCCCTAGTCCTGGCACTCCCTGACACCCTAAAAAGTCCCTGACAGCTTTTTTGTAGCCCCCTTCAGACCCTGGAAGGCCACCAGAAGGTCCCCTGGGAGCCTCCTCTTCTGCAGCCTGCACAGCCCCAACTCTTTCAGGCTGTGCTCACAGCAGAGGTGCTGCAGCCCTCTGAGCATCCTCGGGGCCCTTCTCTGCACACCTCCAGCATCTCCACATCCCTCTTGTCCCAGGGGCTCCAGCACTGGATGCACTACTCCAGGTGGGGTCTCAGCAGAGGGGGGCAGAGAGCCCTGTATAATCTTTTACAGGATGACAATTATGCTGCTGTTCAATTATTTCAGTTACCACTTGAAACTGAAGGTTCCCCTCCTCACCTTACCAGCTGTGAGCTATAAATAGGCAGTGTATTTTTTTTTTTCCCCCTATGAATTGTATTTTCCCTTGGGCACTTTATGCCTATTGATTCCCTACAGTAACCATGCTAACGGAGTTTTCAAAGAATAATACAAGCTGAAGGTTGTCTGACAGTGCTTAATGGCAGGATTTGCATTCATTCTTCCTCAACCTCTCCTTGGAGTACTAAAATCCTGAAACAAGCAAGGCTATCTTGACAAGAGAGCTTAAAAGAAAAACTGAACTACAGCTTTTGATAGATAATTGTAATGATGATGTTACACTAGAAGGATCTTCAAGTACAGCTTTGCAAATTGCTTTCCCCACTTTCCTCCCTTCAGTTATGACAACTGAAGCATGTAACTCTCAAGTCTTTCTACCTGGGGGTCCCTTCATCCCCACCACAAACAAGCTATGCTGCATTAAATCCACTTCAAAATTCAAACAGCGTTCTGCCAGCCAACTTTAATGCTAGCAGGGGGGGAAGCTCTTGGTTCTGTCAGCACTGATAGGAGTCCTGCATTTTGAAGTCCAGTCCTCACCACGGCAGTCAGTCTCCATATCTGCAAAACTCTAGAAAACAGAGCAGGAAAAGGGCAAGGAACTGCTCCACCAGCCAGTCACTCACAGCCTAGCCCAGAGCCTCAGCTCGTCACATCTGACACAACCCTACTGAAGCTAGCATGAATGTACACATCAGAGTCTGAGGTGCCATCCTCACCACCCTAGACACTCATGCAGAAGAAGCTAGGATAGAGTCACCCCAGTGTGACCAGCTGGTCACTGTCCTCAGACAGCTATAAGCAACAAGGGCATTCAAACTGCCACATAGCACAGATCATTTTATTTTAAGCACGTGGTTTTATAAAGAACACAAGGTACAATATAAGACATACTTGCCCCAGAAGAATGGCATGCAGCCAGAAGAGGGAAGTTGGGTGTTTTCAGGTGAAGGTCTCCAAATGTGCTTTGGAGATTGCTGGGGCTGAGCCTACCAGGACTCCCACCATGTCTCCCAACAAGACCAGTCTCACAATACCCTCCTCTGGGCCATTTGCTCATCTATCAGGGCACAGGATGGGCTACAGACTCAAGACTATCCTGTGCCAGACCTGCTAGCACTTCTGGAAATAAATGACTGGGAGAGTATCTACAATCTGATGAAGAACATGAACAAAACTGCTACCTGTAGGAGATACGAGAAGGGATAAAGCAGTTAACATTCAACAGCACTTTCCTACAATCAGGGCATCTTCCTCCAAGCAGGGCTGGTTTTGTTACCTGACAAACCCTCCCCTCACAGGTATTCAATAGCACTTCCTCAAGGAGCTGCTTACGCCCATGCTGCCAGCTCCAAGCAGCAGTGAGTAAGGGCTCAATGCTGTAAACAAGAGCCTAGTACTCAACTGGATGCACCTCACAAGAAGGGGACCAAGTGTAGGACCATTCCCAGAAGATTTAAGATGACGTATTAGTAAGGCCAAATACAGCTAACTTGCCCAAGAGGAGGGAAGGGTGAGACAGAACAAAGTGCTTGTTGAGAAAGCTGAAAGAATCTCTGAACAAGGGAACCCAACCCCCATTGGGACCTGCAGGATTGCCTTTGGGTAAGTAAAGGAAGGCTTCTACCATCAGAGGGAGAAATGTAGGTGCAGCAACTTTATTCTCAATCACTTCATTGCTAACGAGGCCACCCCTTCCCTCCTCATACCATTTGATGCTACAAAACACAGACTTCAGGCAGCTTTCTCAGCCTGTTGTGAGCACCCAGCAACTAGGAGCAGAAATCCTGACTTCCATGCAATTGCCTAATGCCATTCACCTGTGCTGGCAAACTCAGATTCTTCTTCTGAGTCCTCAGAAAACAGAGCTTGGGGAATTGTGTCCCATTTTCTTCATGGACTGCTTGCTGTCCTTCCAGCACCCACTTCAGCTCACACAGCTTCCAGACTCAAGAGCGACAACGTTAGAAGAAAGCACTCAGAAACAAGGAGGACAGCAAAGCATCAATATTCCACACAAAACCCAGCCCTGAGATTCCCAACTTCCCACTTTGACTATAATTTAGTTTTGCTCTGATTTCCAGTGTGAGCTTTGTTTCTTTCTAAGAGAGAGCAAATAAAGGGAAGTGGTACATGAGTGCACTCGGGCACACGCCTGTGCACAGGCTGAGATTTGCCAACCTCTGTAGGTTCTGGTTTTCTCCACAGAAGCTGTGATGCAGCTGATTTAAAACCAGCAGCTCACCTCTTCAGTAGTTTCCATTATCAGGTTTGGTTGCTCAGAAATCTCACAGAAATAAATTACCATCTTCACCCTGCAGGCAAAGGGAGAAGGGGCAACAGCAATCCTCCTGTTGTCTTTACAGTATGCTCGATGGTGGAGCTCTCTTCATTTCTTTTCACATCACTTTCCCCACTCCCACTTTTTAGGGCTTTGAATTTTAATATGAACTCACTCTCAGGTCTACTCTTCTTCTGCCAACACACCACACTTGGAGCTGTTAATTACTGAAAGCCTTTCAGTCTATATAAGATTGAAGCTATACACGATGGGCACCTTTTATTGGTACCTCAAACACAAACAAAGAGCAAATATTTAAGATCAGAGATTGCTGCCACTTCAAATATGTATCTACGTGGTAAGGGTTGTGCAGCACTCTTCACTCTGCTGCTCAACGAGCACCCAAAAGTGTTTCAT
Source organism: Psilopogon haemacephalus (assembly GCA_013396835.1). Lineage (NCBI taxonomy): Eukaryota > Metazoa > Chordata > Aves > Piciformes > Megalaimidae > Psilopogon > Psilopogon haemacephalus. The sequence continues at coordinate 20,243 of VWZI01008838.1, read as the reverse complement.
TTTGCTTTATTCACTGTGCATCTTCACTATCCCAACCAGCCACTTAAGTAGTCCAAACATGCAGTGGACGCTAATTCTACAAGGCAGTGTGCATTCAGCATTTGTCTTGCTGGATTTGAGGCTCCACTCAGCTCAAGTCCTTAACTGAATTCACATCTGGCTAATTCTCTTTGAAACTCTGTAAGAAATTTAAAACTGAGCTAAGCACGGAGAGAACCTGGTAGCACTTGTGTTGTGTGAACTGTAAGTAACCAACGAGACAAGATCTAAAATGCCTGGGATTATTATGGGCTCAACAGTGGATCAGCTGCAGGAGAGCAATGCAAGGAAAGGCCAAAGCATTGTCCCTTCCTGAGGAAGCAAAGGGAACCACAGCTAAACACACAAAGCACCTGACAAGGTCACAACACCAATCTGTAATGACTCCTGCAAGGGCTGCACCTCTGGGTGCAAAAGAGGGGGGAAAAAAAAAAAACCAAAACAAAAACCTGTGAAACTCACAGAGCTTTGGTGATGTGAAGGGGATAAACTCAGGATCTTGTCAGTTATTTTGAAGGAAAGCAAACAGCACCACCCCTTAGCTACCCTTAGGTGTTAACACTGACGTTTTGCTTGAAAGATTGTAATGTTTCCATAAAAAAAGGTAAATAACTTCTAAACGGCAAGCACAAAAGATACCAAGAACGGCATCTTAAAGCTTTCAAAGGGAACCTGCTATATAACATGAAAACAACAAAAAAAGAGCTTCAGTAGCAGGCACAAAATAAAGTTAGTATGGCTGGCCTCTATGCAAAGAGTAGAAGTGATTTTAGACATGGTAAGATGGAGCAAAGCTGGAGGTGGGGAGAGTCAGATTAGACGTGAGGAGGAAGTTGTTGAGCATGAGAGTGGTGAGAGGCTGGAATGGGTTGCCCCTGCAGGGAGGTGTTTGGGGCCAGATCCCTGGAGGTGTTTTTGGCCAGGCTGGCAGAGGCTGTGGGCAGCCTGCTCTAGGGTAGGGTGTCCCTGGGCATGGCAGGGGGGTTGGGACTGCCTGATCCTTGTGGTCCCTTCCAACCCTGACTGATTCTAGGATTCTAAGATGCAAGCAGGCTCAACACTATGAGTAAGCTGCTGGTTTGCCCTGTAGATAGACAACCCTGTGGGCATTAACACAAGAACCTTTTCCTGGGCCAACTATCTGATCCACTGCATAAAACAGTGCTCATTAATGGCAAAGAATGAAAAGCAGGAAAGACAAAAGCGCCCTGAAATATTCCAAATACTAAGACTCCAGTACCTTCTGAATCAAAATGCTAAGCAGTGGGGGTTAGTGATGGGCATATGATATATGTACTCACCAAAATCTCTGCTAACTATGTGCCATAAAACCCGAGCAGCCTATCTTAACAGATCCATGAACCAAAGAACTCCTCAGCACTGATCAGCAGATCACTCCACACAGCGACCTCAATTCCCTAAGCAACTCCCTCACCCAGAATTCAAGTTCATTACATCGTCAGACTGGATTTTAACCCCCTGAATCACACTCCCCCCTTATTGCAGCATCTCCTGCATTTGCAAATGCAGAAAGCAACTGCAAGGAGGAACAAGAAGAAAAAAGAAGCCAGAAAGTTAGCCATTCTTTTTTAAGCCTCACGCCCAGCTGCACCATCAAGGTTGTACTGACTCTATGAGATCTCCCCTTCCAGCCTTAACTTTGCAATATTCTAACTACACGTCCCAGCATATATGGATATACTTGTCCAGCATCACAGCTGCTAAATTTGAGTAGTCCTCCACTTCCATAAATATTCAACGTGAAATACATGTTGTGGGAGAAGGATTACAGCTGTACTTCAAGGTCTCATGGTTTATGAGGTCAAGATAATGGCCCTATTAATTTACAGACTTTTTTTTTCCCCCCCCTAGAGTAGGAGCTATTAATATTCTACATATATTTACTTCTGCAGACTGTGGTTTAATCAATACAGTACTTCAGGCAACAAGAAGTACTGTAGGCAGTGCAAAGGCCATCAGACCCGGAGAGTTTAGGCTTCCAGAGTGCTGCTTAGCCTCTTACTGTTCTGCAGAAGTACTTAAAAGATTACAGAAACATCAGCTCAGGGAGAGAATAGGAAGCTGCTCTACGCCCAGAAAGCTAAACATGAACACCAGTACTGGGGAAAGGGAATGGATTGTAACAATTGGTCTGTATCAGCCTAAGTCCTAGAACTGACACAGTTACAGAATCATGGAATCACAGAATCACTCAGGTTGGGAAGGGCCCACAAGGATCAGCCAGTTCCAACCCCCCTGCCATGCCCAGGGACACCCTACCCTAGAGCAGGCTGCCCACAGCCTCTGCCAGCCTGGCCAAAAACACCTCCAGGGATCTGGCCCCAAACACCTCCCTGCAGGGGCAACCCATTCCAGCCTCTCACCACTCTCATGCTCAACAACTTCCTCCTCACCTCCAGCCTCAATCTCCCCACCTCCAGCTTTGCTCTATTCCCCCCAGTCCTGGCATTCCCTCACAGCCTCAAAAGTCCCTCCCCAGCTTTTCTGTAGCCCCCTTCAGACCCTGGAAGGCCACCAGAAGGTGGCTGCTGCAGCCCTCTGAGCATCCTCGGGGCCCTTCTCTGCACACCTCCAGCATCTCCACATCCCTCTTGTCCCAGGGGCTCCAGCACTGGATGCACTACTCCAGGTGGGCTCTCAGCAGAGCACAGCAGAGGGGCAGAATCACGTCCCTGGCCCTGCTGCCCACACTGCTCCTGCTGCAGCCCAGCCTCTGCTTGCCTTTCTGCCCTGCAAGTGCACACTGCTGCCTCATCTTCAGCTTCTCCTCCACCAGCACCCCCAAGTCCCTCTCCTCAGGGCTGCTCTCCAGCCAGGCACTGCCCAGTTCCTAAGCAGAGTAAGGTGCAGCAGAAATCACAGCCACCCACGAGGAAAGAGAAGCCCCAGCAACAGATGACTACACCAAAAACGTCACTGGACACCATCCCAGAAGGACAGACTTCTGGGCTGGGATGAACTTGGAGGCTGCTCTCAAAGACCCAGCCCACCCAGGGCTGCAGAGAAGCTCCACTCAGGAAAAATGTGCTCTGAACCCTGCTTTTCAGCTCTCCAGGGGAAACAAGTTGCTGATGAGAACTCTTAGGCATCAGAGCTGATGATAAACTCTGCAAATTTGGGAAAGCCTCCGGCTTTATCCGACTGTTTTTTCAGTCACTGACACCCAGGACAAACACCACCACTCAGGTTATGGCCTTTTTTCTCCTAAGTACTTTAGGCAATCTTGCCAGTGATGACTGGTCCCCTCCACAGAGCCTCAACCACAAAAGGAGATGATGTCTGAGATTAAAAGAGATGAGAAAAGTCCATTCTCACCCAGGCCAATTTCAAAGCTCACTCACTGCTCTTACACCAATAAGTTTGTCCAATTCACAGCAGCCTAGGCGAGAGCAGTATTAAGCCAAAAGATTAGATGACTTTCTTCTTTCATACTCGTCCCAACCTTGCTCCCCAAGCAGCTTTTGTAGAAAAGCTATTAAAAATGGAGGGAGAGATAGTTCAAAGTCCTGAAAGATGGCATAGCCCTCCTCTTCCTGCTCACACTGCTTCTCTTCTTTCCCTTCTATTTCTCAGGGCTCCTTACGGAGGTGCTCAGCAGAAAACAGAACTAGATTTTAGACTGGGCTGCCATCTGCATGCTGAAATGTTCCCTGCTCTTACAGACAAGCTGATTTTACTGCCTCTTAAGAACAGTTCTCTTTCCGGGACCACAAAGAAGATGGACTGCAGCTGTGACAAGCGCCAGCAGCACTGACTTTATATCTGCTACTAGAGACACTCACACCTCTGCAACATTTACACAGCAACAATATTTGCACTATTCACGGCAAACCTGGCCCCATTCATTCCTGCACATTAATGAAACGAGCACCAAGAGGACACAGCTCTGCATGCCACAGGCTCAGAATTCCATTCGTGGCCGCTTGCTTCCCTAACTGACACATAATGCTCAAATAAGGCAGAATTAACAGAGAAAGATAACCCAGCAGCTGTTACATTTCCTATAAAACACCGTTCCACAGTTTGCCACTTAGAAAACACAGTGGCAGGGAAGCAAGACAGAGAGCACTTAGCTCTGCCGTCAGCAAAGGTAAGTTGCTCTCGCTGTACTCAGCACCATCTCATTGTGCTTTACAGTGATTCATAGTACATAAAAGTGATAAAAGTAATTCCTGATGGGCATTTTTTTTTTCCCTTTACATAAACCAGAGACTGCCCTTCACCCATACTGTAGTGGGTTTGCAGTTCCCTGCCCCCCCCCCCCCCCCCACCTTTTTAAAACCCCGGCTAAAACTCAGAAAAACACTGGAAGTTAATAAATGAAGCTTTGTATTTACAGCAATGCACAATATACAAGCAAATATTTACAAGATATAACAGATATTTACAGAAATATACAGTAAAAAAGGTAATACAGACACCACACCCCTCCCAGAGACCAAAATCCCCAAGAGAGGGTAACCAAACTCCCCCCCCTACCACCTTTCCCCCCTTTCCCAGCTTTATCTCACCACCTCTTGATGCTGCAGATAAGCTGAAGGTCAGAGAGATTAGTGGTAGGAGAAAAAGTTAGTTGTTTTAGTGATTTTACTCTGAATTTAGCCACCAAGACTGAGAGACAAAGGAGAAAGCAGCCGGAGCCAGCACAGACCAAAGCAGAGTGGCTAATCTGGATGTTTTGAGAACACTTCTTAAAACAATTTTTTTTCTTTCTCAGTGAAACTCGGTGAAATGCCACACTGTGTTTAACTCTCTCTCAGCCAATAGTCTAATTTCTCACTCAAATCTTCCAATTAGCTCAAACCAACACACGTACTTATTTTGCCAGTTTTAACTGGGTGAAAAGAAAAACTGAATCAAGCAAACAGACAAAGCCTCCAGAATTTAGGAAACTGCTTAGAGAACACTTCCACAAAATACCTGGAAGTAATCTTGCAAAGAGTGTGGCTTTGTTCTGATGTGAGCCAAAAGCAAAGATACGTTTTATGGGGCCTAGAAGAAGAGGAGTGGAAGGGACTTGCTTTGAGAAGTGCTTTTGGGTTGTAAAGGGGCTGGAAAGAATCAGCCAAACAATGGCTGCAGAAGTTTACTGTGTGCAGTTCTGGAGCCCCCAGCACAAGAAGGACATGGAACTGCTGGAGAGAGTCCAGAAGAGGCCATGAAGATGCTCAGAGGGCTGCAGCAGCTCTGCTATGAGGACAGGCTGAGAGAGTTGGGGCTTTTCAGCCTGGAGAAGAGAAGGCTGCCAGGAGACCTTAGAGCAACCTTCCAGTATCTGAAGGGGGCCTACAGGAAGGGAGGGACTGTTCACAAGGTCTTGTAATGACAGGATGAGGGGGAATGGGTTTAAAGTGGCAGAGGGGAGATTTAATTGGGATGTTAGGAGGATGTTCTTCACAGTGAGGGTGGCGAGGCACTGGCACAGGTTGCCCAGGGAGGTTGTGGCTGCTCCCTCCCTGGATGTGTTCAAGGCCAGGCTGGATGAGGTCTTAAGCGACCTGTTCTAGTGGGAGGTGTCCCTGCCTATGGCACAGGGGGGTTGGAACTGGATGATCTTTGAGGTCTCTTCCAACCTAGACCATTCTATGATTCTAAGTTTCTAACGTGCAGTCCAACCAGCTTTGTCACTGAACACGACATAACCCTCAGTCCTCCCTCGATGATGAGCTGGGCTGACCTAGATCAAGTACCAGATGAACCCTGACCATCAAAGCCAGCAAAAACATCCTTAGTCTTTTCAGCAAGGGCAAAATCTCTTCTCTTTGTCTTCTTTTCAAGGCTGTTTAAAGAAAGATTTATTTTTAGTTGGACACCCTGAGAAACAAATGGCCTCTTCAAGTGTCTCTTCATTTTGTGAAATGGTTTAAATGTTCACTTCCCTTTCCAGCGCTAAAGACCTCCTGACAAACAGCTCCAACTCACTGCTGGCTGAAGGCTCAGAAACAGAGAGCAGATGCAGCTTCCCATACAGCTGTTTAAGGCTGTTTAAGAGTTGTTCGTGATTTAGCATCCCTTGGTATTTTCAGCTTCAGCCTCAGGTTGAAGTCAGAGATTACTCAGAGCATAAATGCTTTGGAGAACAGGAGAACTCCATACATTATAAACACTTTATTTGTACTTCTGATTGTGAGGACAAATCCTCAGCTCTCTCTCTTGAATGCAGAGGCCAGCACCACCAGCCCCAGCCATCCCTGGCAGCCACCACCCTGCCAGCTGGCAGGACTGGCTGCACAGGCTGCAGACATGCTCCTGGGAACTTTTCCTCCACCTCCTGTCCCACAAGGGCATCTCAGCCCAGGACACACAAGATTTTGACTTCCAAATGCCACATAGAAGACACTGTTCCCTGCAGTGTTAACTGGGTAACTTTAACATGTAACCTTCTGTCCCCACAAACAGCTGTGGTCACTCAGGGTACAAATGGCTGCATGTGTAAAAGAACTCAATCCTTTCACAGACCCATTCCAGCCAGCCAGCCTCACCTGGATGCTTCCATTATCTGCTGAAGAGCAGATAGGAGTACAGGTTTCATATTTCCTCTCCCTTGCTCTCTAGCAGCCTACCTGCATCTCTGCTGGGTTCTTCCCACATACTGCCTCCATAAGCAAGCTGCCAGTTACTTCCATGGGGCTGCTGCCCTATACCTCCAGGCACCGATAAACCCTTCAGGGCTTGAGCTTATCATATTGTAGCAAGGTGCAACACCTATGAGAGCCTGAGTCTAGCAAGTACACTCCTACTTGCCTCTGCTTCCTCACTCCTCTGCAGCCTCCTGTGGGCTTAAGGCTGTGAAATCCAGCTTCTTCTGAGGCACTGGCCTCCAGCCTCTACCACATCAGCAAACCTCCTCCTCACTCTTTTACACTACCTGTCCATGCCCAATCAGATATGTTTCATGACAAAAAAGCAGCAGCCCTTCTGCTGACCTCACCTTCTACCCACCAGCATATGAATCCCTCCTGACTCGCTCAGGCTCTTTTTTGATGTGACTTCTGTTTGAAGAAGTGTCCCCCCACACTACTTTCACACAGCTTTGGCTACCACACTACTTCAAAGTCCTCCTTTCCCCACATACTACTGCTAAAGCATCAATCCCAAATAACTTGAGGACAAACCTCCTATGAGCTTCCAGGCAATGTAAAAGGGTGGTCCACAGAAAACTCCTAAGCCTTACAAATGGAACAACCAACTCTGCTCACCTGCAGCCCAAGCTAGTATCCTTGCACGTTCCCAACCCATCTCTGGGTGTGTCTGCACGCAGGGTATGTACCTTTTGACATCCTTGGCCATCAGCTTAGAAAGCTTTAGTTCAGCAGAGGAAGGTCTCCCATCACAGACTTGGATCTGGAGCATGCTGGAGGTGCAAGCTGCTGCCTAGCAACAGAAGCGCTCCGCAGAGAGATCAGAGCATGCCCCCATCATCCCACTGCAAGAGGTCTCCTATCCACAGAGAAGCACCTTCATAAGCAAGGGATCCTTAGTCATTTCTTGGAAAGCCATCCTTCACTTCGCCAACTGGAACCCTTGCTTAACCACAGACTCACCAAATCCTGAAGAGCACTGCCTTGGTGAACTGCCAGAAGTCTTCTCATCTTTGTGCAAGGGCATCACTCTCCGCTGGCTTACTGAGCCCCTATCCCAGCCTGTCCCTCTGTCTCCTCCTCAGCCACTCATCTACTGAAAAGCAAGAACTTAAGCAACAGCCAAACAGCCTTCTCCCCAGACTCGCCTCCTGCCTCAGGTCTGGCACATGCAAAGCTTTTCACACACCATGTCCTCCCCAAAGCCGGCTTGCTACTACCTCTGGAGGGAAGCCCCTTCCCATGCACCACGCAGCAGCAGGGCAGGCAGTCATCTGCTCTTGCAAATGTCTTGCAGATATCACAGACCACAAGGCAGCTGCACAGTTCTATCCTGACAGCAAGCGCTTGGGGTGAGTGATATTCTGTCGTGAACACAACCACACATTGCCTGGGCACCCTGAAACAGCCCTTCCCCACCTTTCTTCCCCACTCCTGTACAGGGAGCAGCGCACCTCACCTTGCACCAACCTCTAAAAATACCCCCAAAAGCCTCAAAGCTACGTGCACTCTGATGGCAGTTATCATCACAACCACAAACCCCACACACGCTCTAAAAATATGATTTCTTTTTTAATTGTCAGGATAAAAACGAGAGAGCATAAACAAGAGAGTGTAAACACTGCAGAAGAACACAAGAAAGTGCCAGTTGCTGCAAGGATGGTACAAGCCACAGCCTGGGTGTTAACGCAGCAGGAGCAGAGGCTGCCCCAAGCACACATAACTCAGCGTAACTTTGAGACTCCGCAGCTTGCAGCGCTTTGCACCACGAGCTTCAGATTCTGTGACTCCTGGCAGAGCCAGGGACAGGCTCTTCAGAACAGCTGCTTAATCAAGCACGTGAGAGAGGTTTCACGCCCTTTAGAAGGTTTCCATCAGACTCCCAATACAATTAAGAAGCTTAATTGCCACGAAACTTTTGAAGGCACCTAGAGACTTCGGAGCCTCCCAGCGCTCAGGACACCACCGCAGTAGCTCAAAGAACCATGCCTCCAAAGAACCTTTGCAACAAGCTCAACCAAGCTGCAACATTTCCTTACACACCCACCCAAAAAAAAAAAAAAAAAAAAAAGTCCTCGTGTGTGTTTTTGTTTTCAATCCGCAGCATCAACACTTCTTCTGGGCAGCCCCGCGCCTGTTCGCGGCGCTGAGCAGAGCCCCTCGATGCTAACCAAGTCCTCCCTGGGCAGCAGAGAACACTTGGGGCGCTTGCAGAGCCGCAGGGCCCGATCCGGGGCTCCGCGGAGCCGCCGCGCCCGCACGGACAGCCCCGGCCGCCAGTAGCCGCTCCCGGCGGAGGCCGGAGGGGAGACCCCCGGAGGGCACGGGGGGGTCCGCCCGCCCGCGGCAGAGAGCCGGAGCGACGGAGAGGTCCCGCCGGGGGTGCCCATGGGGAGCGCCCCGCGGCTGCGAGTGCCCCGAGCTCACTCCACCCACCCCCGGGGCTGCGCACGGCAGCAGCTGCCCCTTAGCCCTGTCCCGCACACCGCGGGGGCGGCACGCACACGGTACGCGTTACACGAGAACTTTTCTCAACTGCAGCGATGATTGAAAAACAAAAACAAAGGAATAAATAGAAGAAAGGAAAAAGCACAAACCTAAATTAACGGGATAAGAGCGGCGCGGCAGGGCTTACCTCCTCGGTGGCTCCCCTCTAGGTCTCCATGCTAGCACGGCCCCGTCCAAGGCGGGGGTGAGGAGG
>VWZI01008804.1:0-10353 GCA_013396835.1 Psilopogon haemacephalus | reverse complement strand
ATTTCTCATTCAAATCCTCCAATTAGTTCAAACCAGCACAAGATGTCAGTACAGTTTCAGCATAACATGAAGAAACAGCAAGATAATTTACACTGTCAAAGAAACTGTGCTAATTTGTTCCACTAAACTGACACCAAATTTTTAAATGGGGTTTACAAGTTCTTAAGAGCAACACAAGTTGAAAGGAAGCAAAGTGGAAATCATAACTAGCATTGTCTGTTTTGACTGAGGCAGGTGACTTAAAACTCACTTTTTGTGGATTTTTCAGTGTAGGAAGGAAAAATAATTGATTGGTGTCATCTAGAAATAGATTTCTCTGTATGCAAGAATGCACAAAATTATATTTGCCTAAACACAGGTGGTATTAAAAATCTCTGGTTTTCCACTTGCCTTCCCAGACCTCTCTCAGCCATTAGGGAGACCAAGATGTTAAATGTCCACTGTATTGAGACCAATAGCAAAATCCAAAGCTAACTCCAGTGGGACAAAAATTTCACCTGAAGAAAAGAGCCACTTTGGTGGTGATATACTAGCCTCTTAACAATCAGAATGGCTTGGAATAATTCCTTTCCTCACACTAAAGGCAATGAAACGTACTTTGTAAAAATCCATTAAAAGGAGGGTGACCATTACCTCTAAGAATGATTAATTATTCATGCAAATATGCTATCAGCATTAAGATGGTCACAGTAACAAAGGCCATAGTTTAAACAAGCAAGTAAGAGCCTGGAGTGTTTCTACTTCTATGTACACAGCCTGAGGGAAAAAAATCAGGATCTTTCATTGTTGCAGGTAAGATGTTCATTCCTTTCTGAACAATGAACGTAACCCAGGTCCAGTGGCTGTCTGTGCAGACTTTATTCACTATTTTGGAACAGTCTTGGGTACTTGAGTCAGTAATGCCATTTTCAGGGACTCTGATGGTGAATTTTAGCTTCTCCACTGGACACAAATCCACTTTAGGGGTGTGTTGAGCAGCATTCCATAACTTACTAAGTTTTTCAAGTTGGTCACTTTCTGTGTGGCAAGGAAAATGAAACTTACATTTTAATACTGTTTTGCTTTATGAATGTAGATTAGAAACCCTGTAGAGAACTGAGAGCTCTCTTAAAACATTACTTGAGATCCTGTTTGAATTTCTGTAGGTATTATTCTTTGTGAAACGTTAACCTCCTAGGACAGTTAGGACCTTTCTGGTTTCATACCAATAGTGCCTCCAGCTGTGCCACAGGAAATCCAAGTTACTTTCCAAATTAAATCACAGGAAACATTGATTCCTTGCTTGTCTCAAACAAAGTTAATGAGAAACAGATTCACACTTCTGTCAAAACTCTAAGTTGAATATTTATCCATTACTCACTTATCTTTATCATGGGTTGAAATGGTAACATCCACCTCTTTTTTCCCCCACTTTTTTCTTCCTTTTTTTTCCCCCTATTTTTTTTTCCCAGTTACCATTGCATTTGGTTAATGGGCTTTTGCAAAATACTAATGAAAACAGATTACCAATCTGTATTGATACTGATAATTATGATAATTACTGACAAAGTTAAAACACTAATTTGATAAAAAATGAAATTTGTGTCCTTTCAGAGAAAGGATACCAAAAGCACCATTCATGATTTGAATTGATATAAAAGGATTAAATATATAATCTTATGGCATAAATTATTCAATCCAAATTCAAATGACATTTAGTTTTGACATCAGCTAATGGCATCCTGCTAAAATAAATCTAACACAAAATTAAGATCTGTCTTTGTTTTTAACATTGCCTTCCTCCCAGTTCCCCACCCCACTGCAATCTACCCACTGGAACTAACACTTCATCAGCAGTGAAAGAGTATCCCATGTATCTTTCATAAAAACTTGCAAAACAGTGTTTTAGGTTCATCAGTTAAATGGATATATGCTGTACAACATGGGAGCAGCTGCCAGGGAGAGTATCAGAAGAGGCTCAGGGCAGACTTCATTGCTGTCTACAACTGACCCCACAGATGACCACGACACCTGGAGATGCCAACTTAGGTCTCCCACAAGGAGCATGGCATGTCTGGAGGAGGCAAGCAGCTCTCTGGATTCAGGGCTAATACCAAACATTCCCAAAGCACCTTCTTGCTTCTCTCAGCACCAAGCAGGTGACCTTCTCCCAGTGTCCATCTCCTGGGCATGATGTGCCTGTGGGCTTCTCCAGGGTGCCCATGCAGGGAAGCAGAGGGGAGGGCAGAAGCCTGGGCATCAGCATGGGGGCAAGAGCATCCTCCCAGCAGGAGGCCACAGCCTCCCTGCCCGCAGTGCCCAGGAGCGACGGGAAGGAGAGGCCAGAAGAGAAGGTGTGTTGGTGGCAAGGGGATAGGGACTGGGAGGGCTTCAGCAAAGGGGTGGGCATGGCCCTCTGGGCCTGGCTTTGACAGCCTGTGCTGGCCTTGCCTTGGTGTTTGGGCTCCATGACCATAGAGCCAGCAAAGCCATTCCATGAGCCCAGGATACTACGGCCATGGACAAGGTGAATGGCCACTGGCAGCCCAAGAAGGGAGTGCTGAGGCAGCAGCAGCAGAGGAGGCAGCAGATGGGGCATGGGGGGAGGGGATGGATGGGCAGAGGGAGTACTCAGGGCATGGGAGTGCCAGGGCCTGGGGGTGCCAGGGAAGCAAGGCCACAGCAGCTGCACAATGGCAAGGGCCACTCTCTTCACACAGCCTCTCCTCTCCTTCTCTTGCAGGATTATGTGGGGCAGGCTGAGCTCAGCGCTCAGCAGCAGGAGCAGCCAGAGCTGCAGTGCTGAGGGAAGGACTTCCCTGAGAGGGACACTGTGGGGGCCAGGTTGTGCTCTATGTTCTTGTGTTATTGTTTATATTTATCTTTCACAGTCATTTTCTAAAATGTACTTTTATAATTTTTCACTCTAATAGCCCAGCTTGGTAAATCAAGTTTTTTGCAATAAGCTACAAAGCAATTTTGCACTTAATATAATGAATTGCAGCATCATAGAATGATCTGGGTTGGAATGAACCTCCAAAAGTCATCCAGTCCAACCTCCATGCAGTAAAAAGGGGCATGCTCAACTGGATCAGGCTGCTCACAGTCCTGTCAAGCCTCACCTTGAATCATAGAATCATAGAATGGCTTAGGTTCGAAGGGACCTCAAAGATCACCCAGTTCCAACCCCCCACTATAGGCAGGGACACCTCCCACTAGAACAGGTCACTCAAGGTCTCATCCAACCTGGCCTTGAACACCTCCAGGGGTGAAGCAGTCACAACCTCCCTGGGCAACCCTGTCCAGTATCCCACCACCCTCACTGCAAAGAACTTCCTCCTAACATCCAGTTTAATTCTCCCCTCTGCCCATTTAAAGCCATTCCCCCTCATCCTGTCATAACAAGACCTTGTAAATAGTCCCCCGCAAGCCCTCCTGTAGGTGCCCCTCAGATACTGGAAGGCTACTACAAAGTCAGGCCTTCTCTTCTCCAGGTGAATAGCCTTGACTCTTGCAGTCTGTCCTCATAGCAGAGGTGTTCCAGCCCTCTGATCATCTTTGTGGCTCTCCTATGGATTTGCTCCAACATTTCCACATCCTTCTTGTGGTGGAGGCTCCAGAACTGCACAGAGTACTCCAGGTGAGGTCTGACAAGAGCAGAATAAAGGAGGAGAATCCCCTCCCTTGCCCTGCTGGCAACGCTTCTTTTAATGCAGCCCAGGACACAGTTGCTGTCTTGGCTGCATGCACGCATTGTTGGCTTATGTTGAGCTTTTCATCAATTCAGACCCCCAGATCCTTTTTCCTCAGGGCTGCTCTCCAGCCATTCGCCACCCAGCCTGTATTTGTGCTTGGGATTGCAGAGACCCAGGTGCAGGACCTTACACTTGGCCTTGTTGAATTTCATGAGGTTGGCCAGGGCCCACTTCTCCAGCCTGTCCAGGTCCCTCTGGATGCCTGCCCTCTAAAAAGTCAACTGTGCCACACAGCTTGGTGTCATCTGCAAACTTGCTGAGGGTTCACTCAATTCCTCTGTCCATGTCGCTTACAAAGACGTTAAATAGCACTGGTCCCAGGACTGATCCCTGAGGGACACCACTTGTGTCTCCAGGTGGACATATCCCAGGAGGAAGCAGTTTATGAACTTTTGAGCCTCTTGGATCTTCACAAGTCTATGGGACCAGATGGGATCCATCCTAGGGTGATGAGAGAGATGGCTGCTGAGCTTGCCAAGTCAGTCTCCATCATTTATCAATAGTCATGGCTCACTGGAGAGGTCCCTGAAGACTGGAAGCTGGCCAATATGCTGCCTATCCACAATAGGGGTCGGAAGGAGGATACAGGAAATTACAGACCTGTCAGTCTGACCTCAATGCCATGCAAGATAATGGAACAGATCATCCTGAGTGCAATCACAGGACACCAACAGGATGGCCAGGGGATCAGATCTAGCCAGCATGGATTTAGGAGAGGCAGGTCCTGCTTGACTGATTTGATCTCTTTTTACAACCACTTGCCCTGTCTGCTGGATGTGGGGAAGACTGTGGATGTAGTCTACCTGGACTTCAGCAAGGCCTTTTACACTGTTTGCCACAAAAAACTCCTGGCAAAACTGGGAGCCCTTGGCTTGGACAGGGACACTCTGTGCTGGGTTAAGAACTGGATGGAGAGTGGTGGTGAATGGAGCCACATCCAGCTGGTGACCAGTCTTCAGTTGTATGCCCCAGGGATCAATGTTGGGTCCAGTCCTGTTTAATATCTTTGTTGATGATCTATATGAGGGGACTGAGTCCACCATCAGTAAGTCTGCAGATGACACCAAGTTGGGAGCATGTGTTCAGTGGTTAGAGGGTAGGACATGTCAATCTGTAGAGGGACCTGACAAGCTGGACAGATGGGCACAGTCCAACACCATGAGTTTTAACATGGCCAAGTGCCAGGTTCTGCACTTTGATCACAACACAGCCATGCAGCACTACAGGCTGGAGACAGAGTGGCTGGTGAGCAGCCAGGCAGAGAGAGACTTGGGGGTACTGGTTGACAGCCAAACGAACATGAGCCAGCAGTGTGCCCAGGTGGTCAAGAAGGGCAATGGCATCCTGGCATGAATCAGAAATAGTGTGGCCAGCAGGACCAGGGAGGTCATTCTGCCCCTGTACTCAGTGCCAGTTAGGCCACACCTTGAGTACTGTTCTGGGCCTCTTAATTTAAGAAAAATATTGAGGTTCTTGAACATGTCCAGAGAAGGGCACCAATGCTGGTGAGGGGGCTGGAGCACAGCCCTGTGAGGAGAGGGTGAGGAAGCTGGGGTTGTTCAGCATAGAGAAGAGGAGGCTAAGGGGAGACCTCATTGCTCTCTACAACTACATGAAAGGAGGTCATAGCCAGGCAGGGGTTGGTCTCTTCTCCCAGACAACCAGTAACAGAACAAGAGGACATAGTCTCAAAGTGTGCCAGGGCAGGTTTAGTCTGGAGGTTAAGAAAAAGTTCTTCACAGAAAGAGTTATTCACAGTCCATTGGAATGGGCTGCCTGGGGAGCTGGTGGAGTCACCATCTCTGGATGGTTTAAAAGGAGGCTGGATGAGACACTTAGTGCCATGGTTTAGTTAATCAGAAGGTGTTACATGATGGGTTGGACTCAATGTTCCTAGAGGTCTTTTCCAACCTGGTTTATTGTGTGATTGTGTGATCTTCAGGAATGGGGCCTCAACCATATCCCTGGACAAACTGTTTGTGTTCCATCACCCTCATGGTAAAGAACTTACTGCCAACTTCCAATCTAAATCTGTTCTCTGGCTTGAAGCCATTGCCCCTCATCCTGCCACTGCAGGCTTTTGTAAACAGTCCTTCTGCTTCTTGTAGACTCCCTTCAGGTACTGAAATGTCACTATTAGGTCTCCCTGGAGACCTCTTCTCCAGGCCAAACAACCCCAGCTCTCTCAGCGTGTCTTCATAGGAGAGATATTCCAGTCCCATGATCAATTTCATGGCCTTGCTCTGGACCTTCTCCATCAGGTCCATGTCCTGGACACAGTACACCAGGTGAGGTGTCACCAGACAATCACCTCTGCTGATCTGCTGCCCATGCTTCTTTTGATGCAGCCCAGGATAAGACTGGCCTTCTGGGATGAAAGTGCACATTGTCTGCTCACGTCCAGCTTCTCATCAGTCTTTTTCCTGCAGGGCTGCTTTCTATCACCTCACTGCCCAGCTTGTAGTGAACAATATTGAGGGTTGTTCATTTCCCCACTGGCAATAGTCCTAATCTGCAAGCACAACACGTGTTGCTAGGAAATGCCATACCGGAGGTGTCAGACAGGACTTTAAACAATGTGTTGTTGAGGGCAAGAACTGCACAGGAAAGGACTGCACTATTAAATGCTTATTAAATTCTTGTCCTCGGAGACAAAAAGGAGTTATATAGCAATAGAGTTGATCTCCCACCATTTGAACCACTGTGGTTCAAATGATGCAGGAAAATTAGAGACATTGGGGCAGGCAATATGAGCAAAGTAATTGTAGAAAATTACAAGGGTCATCATTTGGGAAGGAGTGAAAGTGCCAGGGATGTGCAGCATTACAAAGGGGAGTTAGAAATTGCAGTGAAAAATCTGGAGACCTTGTTTGAGGGAGATGAGAGTGAATTGTGATGGCTTTGATTTTATTTGTGTCCAATACCTGAGCAAAGCACCCATAGGTGTGGACTTTTTTTCTTTTTTTTTTTTTTAAGATGAATACAAGTTTCCAAAGGAATGTTTCTGATATAGCAAACCGTATCAAGATTTGTACATTCCACGGAGTATAAAGTCCTCCACAGAATAATTTAGATTTTATTTAGACACCCTTTTTTCATGCACTTGAACATTTTCTGGAAGTAAATCATTGGTATTTTGGTCACCTCTTTTCCTATGGCTACTAGGCATTACATATATTGTTTTAGAGAACTGAGGTAACATGAGAAAATATTACTATTGTATGAGGCACAGGCAGATGTGGCTTGCCTAGTGATAGTCTGACTCTCAAGCAAGCATGCAAGTTACTGGACTGTTTTATCCCTGATTCCATGTCCCTTGCTATTTCCTGTCACTGTATAAAACTGACACCTGCACTAATAGCTGCTGAAAGGAGCAACCTGCCAAGTTATTTTGTATCTGCTTAAACAACTGCTACGTGAGCTATTTTACCACCTGTGAGTTCCAGCATGTTGTGCTGGATCCTGTACTGTCTTGCCCCATCCTTATAGGTGGCATTTTGCAGCTTGTGGTTAAGGTCCTGCTCTCACAGACTTACCCGGTCCACCCTTTCCTCTTTTGACTCAGCCTTAGTACTCAGTTGTACATTTTTTACACAGCTATCTAGTTAATTTTTTAAGTGTTTGTTTATTTTACATTCCTTTTATGCTTGTATGTTTATTTTTTGTTTTATTTCAGACTTTATGAAAAGCTAGGTTTGGGGGTTTTTTAAGTAAAAATATTTTACTTTTTGTTTTGTGCACACACCTTTTGTCTGATGTAACTTTGCCAGGACTTCTTCTTGATTACTTCTTGATTACATCAAGGTCAAGCTACTTAATTTCAAGTAGTGTGTGTGCTACAGCAGCACACTGAGGAAAGTTTATACAATTTTCATGCCACAATAATCTTTCAATGTGTGATATGAATGGCTCATTTAAGTTTCAGCAGTTTTTTTACCTTTTTGAAATACTAGTAAATGTAGTCTCTCTTCTTCCATTGTTGCATAGTACTCTGTATTTCTGGCTATTGCCCATCATAGCAGAAATATCAAAAGAAAAATGCTGACATTGGCAGAAGTGATCTCTCATGCCTAATACCACCCTGCTCCCTCACTGACCTTTTTGGTAATGTTTGGGTTAGATTCTAGGTGTGAAATAAGCTGTCTGCCTTGATGTTTGCAACAGTGGAAAATGACAATCATCTCATTAGTTTATTTTACTGGGAACTAACTGCAATGATTAAATGCTGTGATTATTTTTAATGCTATTAGTAAAAAAATAGTCCTGATGGTTGGAAACAATTTATTTTTTGCAGAATTTTTTTAAAAATCAAAGAACATCAAAATTAGTGCCTTAACAATAAACCAGTCATAAGTTGGCAGTCTAGTTTTCTAAAAGTTTACTCTTGATGTCACAACATCTCTTGTCATTCTTGCTGGAGGCCAACTTCTGCTGACCCAGACTCATCATACCAGACAAAATGAACTTACTAATTCTCTTGGTTTACATGGGGTTTGGACCAGACCCAAGGGAGAGGGAAAAAAAAAAATAGAGATATTATGCATTTTAGCTATGCAACGGAAAATAATCTGCCTATTAAGAGGGAGGTGAAGGACAGGAAAGAAAAGGAAGAATATCTTCCCCTCTCCTAGTGTACCCCAAGAGGGGAACAGAAAGGGAAATGAGTGTAAGCTACTGCTTAAGTTTACATATCAGATTGGCATTGTTTTGCTTACACTGAAATCTTATAAGATTCCTCCCATTCACTGCCATAAGTGCTGTTGTGAATGCTGCTTGGATATTTCTACCATCCTGCTTTCTGAATTTGAAATGACAATCAGGCTGAGGTAGGAATGGGGTTATAGGATTGCTCTGTGTGTGCAAGAAATGTAGCCAAGAAATAGGAAACTCAGGCCAGGCTGATTTACTTGAGGACAGAAAAGGCAACCAGGTAGGAGAGCTCTAATGTTGCCTGTTGAAGCTTATTTGAAGAAAAAAAATTACAAATATTATTTATACTTTCTTGTGTTAAGGGAGGAAAAAAATCAACTGAATAGAAACAACAACAATAAAAACCAAACCAAAACTAAACAAAACAAAAAAAGACAGAGTGAAAGAAAGTGGTTCTTGTCCTGACACCTAATGCTTTACAGAAGAAAGTTTTGTACAAGATTAATACTCAAGCATTGTCTGTTTTGTGTTCCTTGCTACAGCAGCTGACAACCAGGGTGTTTTACAACACATGCCTCTGTGCCCATCTCTGCTTCCACTCTCTTTGACACAAAGAAGTAACACAACCCCCCACTCAGGCTGTGAAGTCTTTGCTCCTCATTTCTGCAATACCCTGGAGGAGTGTGCTGCAAACAACAGCCAGCATGGTCCCCAGAGAGCAGGGTCAAGGAGAAGTAGCTGCCCAGCTACTGCATGCTGGTGGATGAGAAGCTCAATATGTTAGTGTTCTCTTGCAGCCCACAAAGCCAATCAGATCCTGGGCTGCACCAAGAGAAGTGTGGCCAGCAGGTCGAGGGAAGTCATCCTTCCCCTCTACTCCACACTTGGTGAGACCTCACCTGAAGTACTGCATCCAGTTCTGGAGCCCCTATTACAAGAGGGATATAGATGTGCTGGAAGGTATCCAGAGAAGGGTCACGAGGATGATCAGAGGGCTGGAGCACCTCTGCTATGAGGACAGACTAAGGGCATTGGGGCTGTTCAGTCTGGAGAGGAGAAGACTCCAAGGTGGCCTTACTGTGACCTTTTAGTATCTTAAGGGGGCCTACAAGGCCTACAAGGAAAAGGACTTTTCAGGATGTCAGGTAGTGATAGAACTAGGAGGAATGGACCAAAGCTAGAAATGGGTAGATTCAGAATGGATGTTAGGAAGAAGTTCTTCACCATGAGAGTGGTAAGACCCTGGAATGGGTTGCCCAGGCAGGTGGTTGAAGCCCCATCCCTGGAGGTGTTTAAGGCCAGGCTGGATGAGGCTCTAGTGTGAAGTGTCCCTGCCCACAGCAGAGGGGTTGGAACTAGCTGACTGATTCTGTGATTCTCCTCAGCTCTTTGTAGGCATAGGCAGCTCTAGACATGCCTTCGGAGATGGTCAAGCATATCGAGGACACCTTTTTCTGATGCCTTGTTGCTGTAGGACTGAAAGCATTTTGAGAACTGAGCAAGTGGCAAATTGGTGATCTGGCTCTAAGTTCTGAATTTGGGCAAGTAACCCTGGGTGCTAAAGTAAGTGCCTTTGCTCATTTAACAGTGTTTGACTGGTGTCATGAGATAGCACTAATTAAATGCGATATCTCGCGGCGAAGGGGTCCTAGTGCCCTCCTCGCCGGTTCTTTAGGTTTCGGTCGGCAGAAATAGACGAACGCGTTGCTTAAAGGTCAGGTATAAACGTTTAACAATCAGAACTTAAGGGACAAAGAGGTTTGCATACAAATACAATCCCCTATGAATACCCGTGAGGCACGAGGGGTGGGAGGGGAAACACGCTTCCTCCCGAACCCGAGGTGGGGGGGACTTAGCCCGAAATAGGGAAATAGGGAGATAGATAGAGATTAGCCTTGCCGCTTTGGGAGAGCTGCCTGCTGCCTGCTGCCTGCTGCCTGTTGCTGCGCACGTGGCTGGGCTCCTCAGC
>VWZI01008786.1:21440-85593 GCA_013396835.1 Psilopogon haemacephalus | reverse complement strand
TATATATATATGATTTCTCTTTTTAATTTTTTTTTCCTTTTTCCCCCCTGAATATCTTTGTCCTTTTCCTAAAGGAATAAAAAGGATGCTGGGAAATTACATGGGATCAGCTCCTAAGATTACTGGTTAACTATCCAATAAAATGTAGAAAATAATATGAAAGGTTGTTTTCTATTCTCCTTGCTTACAAAAGTGGTGTCATTGTTCAACTCCAGCTGACAAATAAGCATCACACAGCTGCTCAGTCACTCGTCCCTCACAGTGGGATGGGGAAGAGAATTGTAGAGTGAAAAAAAGTAAAACTCATTAATTGAGACAAGACAGTTTAACAGGACAGAAAATGTAAGGGAGAAACACTAAACAAATGAAGCATAATGCAATTGTTCACCACTTGCTGACTGATGTCCAGCCCATCCCCAGGCTGCAATACCCCTTGGCAAACTCCCCACCTCAGTTTATACACTAGGCTGCTAAACCACTACAGTCAAGCCTAGAGGGTAACCAAACACCCCCTACCACCTTTCCCCCCTTCCCCAGTCTTATCTCACCACCTGTTGATGCTGCAGATAAGCTGAAGTAGATCGGCCAGGGAGATTAGTAGCAGGAAAGTATTTAGTAGAATTACTCTGAATTAGCTACCAAGACAAAGAGACAAAGGAGACCATGCAAGAGAAGCAGCCGCAGCACAGAACAGACAGAAGCCGTCTGCTATCTGGTTGTTTTCAGAACAATTCTTAAAGACAACTTTTTTTTTTTCTCTCACTAAAACTTTGGTGAAGTGACACACTGTGTTTACCTCTCTCAGCCAGTAGTCTAATTTCTCACTCAAATTCTGCAATTAGCTCAAACCAACAAAATGACACAACACAGTATGCAGTGTCTCTTTAGTCAGTTTGGGTCATCTGCCTTTGCTGTGCCCCCTGACAGCTTCCCACATACTCCTAGCCTCTGCTGGAAGAAAGTACAAGAAGCTAAGACGTATGTGACATAGTATAGTAACACTGCTTAGCAACAACTAAAACATTAGTGTATTATCAGTGTTATTGAAGAATAGCTATACCAGCTAATAAGGACAAAATTAACTTTATTCTAGCAGAAACCTGGACAAGTTTGATTGAACTGATGCTTTCCTTCAGAAAGCAAACTGAATATCAAGCACATATGTTATAATATGAAAATGTTTCTTTTATTATAGAGCCTTCCCTTCTCACTAGCTCATACAGATTTTACTTTACTTACACTACCCTTTCAACCTCAGCATTTCCCAAAGTGACCTGCATGCTGTGAGCATAAAAAAGCAGCAAATCTAAATGGTAACAATGAAATTCCATCACCTACGGGCCAAATGGTGACAGCTTATACAGTGCAGTGAAGAATAGGGAAAACAAACTCAACATTGATTATTAATAAACAGCAAGCTTCTTCAGCTTCAGCTTCTCTTTTCAAATTCAGTCTTTCAATAGGCACTAGAAACACAGTGCCCAAGTCCACAACTGTACTAAATGGAAGTATCTGAGAAAGAACAACAGTTACCATCTTACTGTAACTAAAGTCAGAGAGTACATCAAAAAGGAAGCAGCTGTGGTATTAAAGGAGAGCATTTCCTTACAATATTTGTCAGGAAGCACGTTGTGATAACAAAAAATAATGGAAATGCAAAGTCTACTATTTGCACCCAGACTGAGGTTACGCAGCATGTTGGATATGCATGACATTTGCAGACTCTTCAAACTGCCAGTTTAGAAATAGCTGGCACAGAGAAATAATAAAAATATAAAACTGAATCAGCAACTTTCATTTGTTGTTTAAAATTCAAAAGTCATTCCTAGGCTCACAGTGATTGAGCTCCTTAGCTATTTCTACATAAAAAATAGAAAAACACTATAAAGCAATAACCTGTAGTGAAGTGGTCCTTAATGCATTCATTTTCTCTCTTCTGCAAGAGTTCACATACTGTGACTGACTCAACATCCTATTCTAACATAAATACACTCTATCATTTGTAGTCAATAAAGTATAATGCAGTTTTGGATAAAAATCTCATAATACCAAAATAGCAATTTTTAAAACATAGATTTGAAAAAGTAGAGTCTGTCTCAGCCTGCCCTATTATTTTAAAATAAATAAATAAGTAGACCAAACAATATTTAATATAGTTTTCAGGACTTTAAATATACAACTCATTCACAGAATCACATAACTAACCTGGTTGGAAAAGACCTTCAAGATCAAGTCCAACCTATCACCCAACACCATTTAATCAACTAAATCATGGCACTAACAGCCACATCCAGTCTCTTTTTAAAGACTTCCAGGGATGGTAACTCCACCACCTCCCTGAGCAGCCCACTCCAATTCATATATAAAGGCCGATATTACAAATCTTTAAAAATCTTTATGGAATAACTTCTGGCAAAATGTCAATAAAATGAAAGCTTGAAACTTAAAACTACATTCCCAAGTGAGATTTTAGGATGCTAAAATATTCTCCACAGCACTGAACATTTTAGTACATTTTTAACAGTCTCTGAATTTCAACACAGCAGGAAAAGGGCAAAGGTTCAAACTTCAGAGCTGAATAATTATTTTATTTACATGATCAAAATATTTTTTAATTATTATAACTTTTCCAAAAATCACATCAAAAGTGACTTGGAGGTCTTCCAGGACTTGAAGCCTTTGAAACATATTTTTAATATGATTGAGTACACTTTAAAAGTACTGCAAAGTTTCAGTCTCTTCACCTGATGAAACCTCCAGCTTATCCCACTTTTCTTCTGAAGAGTGAATGATATTGATATCCCAGATGACAGCTGACAGTGCTTAAACCAATTTGGACTGCAACTGCTTTGCTCCTGTGTTTCACATGCCTGTCCCAGTAATACAGTTATATTCTTCATTTCACCTTTTCTTGTCAGACCCATTTTGTTTCTCCCTTTACATCTAACACTATTCTTTTTTAATATTCCTCATGGCATAGGACATCTTTAGAGATTGTAAATGTGGCCAAGGACAGTGATCCAGAATACTATTCATACCTTCCCTCAGCAGCTCTGAGGCCAGAGGTTTATGGGGCAAGCCTAGAAACTTTACTCACTGCTGCTGGTAGGTACCAGGGGAGCCATGACACTGGGCAGACCATTCACCCTGCCACTGCAACCTGTGCACTCATCCAGGCACTAAGGAGCAGGGCAGACAAATCCAAATTAATTTCTTTGGCTTCATGAGATCTGAAGGCCACACACTGAGTGCTGTCTCCACAGGGCTACAGGCAATCTGCACAAAGGAGTATTCCCCACTCTTTTTTGTTCAAGCTGGATACTGCATACCAAGAGTATTTCTTGGCTCAAGATACAAGAAACAAAAAGAACATATAATCAAGCAGCCAACTCTTAAGTTCATTCCTAATCAATGCTGCCTCAACTGATATTTTCCTGTGTGACTTAGGAAACATAGTATTTCAGGCAGAACTAACATTCCTAGGAGCCACAGAAAGAACAGATCCAAATTCAGTCACTGAGGAAGTTTCCCAGATTCTCAGCGGATATATCCGAACCTAGATCTAGACATAACCAAGTGAAAATTTCTGAAGCTAAAGGCAAAACTCCCTTTGTGTCCATTACAGAAAAGCAGCAATGCCCTCAGATAAGCACAAGATTTAACTAACTCAGATGTAAGAAAATTTAAAAATAAAAAGTTCTCAGCACTGTGAAAATTTACAGAAGGTTTGATGCAATCTTGCACTCTTAAGCAACTGTTGTCAGTAGCCACATCTTTTCTGTCTTTCCATGATCGACCTTAGACAAAAAAGGTTTCAGATTATTGACGGTATTGGTTGAGAACTGATAGAACAAATCAGAAAATCCAATGACTCACCTGTAAATAGGTTAAATTAATCCTCACTATTTGCAAGTACAGGTGTTTCTCTGCCTTTGCATGGTGATATAAAGACCAGAAGGGCTATTACACTGGGATGGGGTGAGGGGAAAAGGGCAAGTTCTTAAAATTGGCTTCACGGTAGCAAGAAAGCTGACAGAAATTGGAAGAGGAGCTATTTTCGTACAAGAGTAGGTGAAATTATTTCTTGTAATTATTAATTTCAGAAGCCTGGTAGGAGAGTTATGAGACTCTGAACCTTGAAATACAACAAAATTGTTCCTGTAACACGTTCAGTCTGAAGTTTCACATTTTGTATTAAATTGTGTCAGACATAACAGTTAACCCTTTAATTTGTCTCATGCTTACCAAGCAATCTTTCAGACTAGTGTAAAATTTCCCACATTGTATAGAACCATTTTTTAATAAAAATGAAATGTGACAAATCTTCCTAAAAATGTACATTAAATGTTATGTCTGCACCAACTTACTCTTTTGGATTTTTTAAATCTGTTTTTGCAACTCTACCTGTAAGATCAAAGGCTTTTTGAGGACTAGGAATTTTCCTTTTATATGTTGAAGATGTGTGTGAATTTAGTACAGTTTGCATGTGTGCATTTGCATTTGTCTGTGTGTAGTATTTTTTAAAATTATATAGCAGAAGACTATCAGGTTGCAATTTCAGGTGTTCAGAAACTAGAAAATGCTAGAATGAAAGCTGCAAACGCACTGCCATTGCCTCATTTAACCAGAAGTAAAAGTATAATAGATAGTTTTTCTCTTTTTAAATGTTATTTCTGGAATTCCCAAAGCATTGAAATGCCCTACACAGACCCATATTTAGTAATTCCACTTATGCATTTGCTCTTAACTAAGACAGTCTCTCAGAATACATACACACACAAATAATACAATTACATAATCATTGGTAGTATTTACTATTGACCCATTTCATGCTTTATTTTTCACATACACACTCTTATTTGAATATGTGTTACCATTTTCTGTTTCAACCATAGGTAACCATTTAGAATGTTAAGAGAGTAGAATTATTCCTCCATCAAGCTTCCTTTTCACTTTCTACTTATTCTTTGATCATCTCCCAGTTTCATAGCACAGAGGTGAAATTCTTAATTTTCCACAGTGGCATATATATTACAAAAATCACAGGTCTGAAGCAGCCAGCCTGGATGACAATAGCACTATAATATATTGTTTGCCTCTCAGTGGTGGATCAATCTAAAAACTGCTTCACTAAAACTCTTGTCTTATATATATGTAAGAGTTAATCATAGAATGGTTTAGGTTGGAAGAGACCTCAAAGATCATCCAGTTCCACCCCCCCGCCATAGGCAGGGACACCTCCTATTAGAACAGGTCGCTCAAGGCCTCATCCAACCTGGCCTTGAACACCATCAGGCAGGGAGCAGCCACAACCTCCTTGGGCAACCCGTTCCGGTGTCTCATCACCCTCACTGTGAAGAACTTCCTCCTAACATACCATTTTAATCTCCACTCTTTCAGTTTAAACCCATTCCCCCTTGTCCTGTCATTACAAGACCTTGTGAACAGTCCCTCCCCAGCCCTCCTGTAGGCCCTCTTCAGATATTGGAAGGCTACTATATGGTCTCCTCGAAGCCTTCTCTTCTCCAGGCTGAAAAGCCCCAACTCTCTCAGCCTGTCCTCATAGCAGAGGTGCTCCAGC
Source organism: Psilopogon haemacephalus (assembly GCA_013396835.1). Classification (NCBI taxonomy): domain Eukaryota; kingdom Metazoa; phylum Chordata; class Aves; order Piciformes; family Megalaimidae; genus Psilopogon; species Psilopogon haemacephalus. Next base: position 80,012 of record VWZI01008786.1, on the reverse strand, counting down.
CCTCTGATCATCTTCGTGGCCCTCCTCTGGACTCACTCCAACAGTTCCACATTCTTCCTGTGGTGGGGGGTCCAGAACCGTACATAGTACTCCAGGTGGGGTCTTCTACTGGTAGGGCATAAATCCTGCCCAAATTGGTTTAGACCTCTGTTCTCCTCCTCCTGTATCAAGGTCCAGGAGTTGCAGGATGTGACTGAACAAACAGAGTTTGGTCCGAGAAAGCCCCATGGCACATGACCAAGTCAGGTGTCTTGTGCTGTCCCTCAAGTGTTAGGGTAGACCCCTAGGTGCAGAACTTTGAATTCATTGGCCAAAACAATGGACAATGATGCCTATTGGCCAGTTTCACCCTTCAAAATAGTGTATTTAAGCATCTCACCGGGATGGGACAGCTATTCACACCTCTTTCACAATGGCCACGTGTTTGCAGCGTGCATTGCAGCCTACAGCAGCGACAAGGCAAACCTTTTCTCCTCTTCTCCTTAGGACACTTTGTACCTATTGTGTCTGTGAGTATAGGCGGGATTAGGATTTCCCCTGTTATCAGGTTCCATGTTTACAAAGTTCTGACTGTTTAAGCTGTTTAAGCTCTTTGATTCTGTGTTTATTAATAACCTTTGTGTAATTGTCTTATCGACTGAATATCCAAAGAACCTAATGGAATTTTCCCTAAATTTTGATTATTAATAATAAAAATAATATTCATAATGTATTGATAATAATTCATAACCAATTATTAATAATTGTAACAGGTCTCAGGAGAGCAGAGTAAAGGGGGAGAATCCCCTCGCTTGTCCTGCTGGCCACGCTTCTCTTAATGCAGCCCAGGACACAGTTGCTGTCTGGGCTGCAAGTGCACACTGTCAGTTCATGTTGAGCTTCTCATCCACCCAGACCCCCAGGTCCTTTTCCTCAGGGCTACTCTCCAGCCATTCGCCACCCAGCCTGGATTTGTGCTTGGGATTGCAGCGACGCAGGTGCAGGACCTCACACTTGGCCTTGTTGAATTTCATGAGGTTGGCCTGGGCCCACCTCTCCAGCCTGTCCAGGTCCCTCTGGTTTCATCCTTGCCCTCTAGCAAGTCAACTGTGCCACACAGTTTGGTGTCATCTGCAGACTTGCTGAGGGTGCACTCGATTCCTCTGTCCATGTCACTGACAAAGATATTAAACAGCACTGGGGCCAGCACTGACCCCTGAGGGACACCACTTGTCACTGGTCTCCAGGTGGACATTGTGCCCTTGATCACCACTCTGTGTGCAACCATCCAGCCAATTCCTTATCTAGTGAGTTGCCCACCCATCAAGTCCATGTTTTTCCAGTTTGGTGACCAGGATGTCATGGGGGACAGAGTCAAAGGCCTTACTCAGGTCTAGGTAGATGACATCAGTTGCCCTTCCCTTGTCCACTGCTGCTGTGACTTCATTATAGAAAGCCAAGAAACATGAACGAACAGGATCATATGTTAACTTGGATTGGAAGAGGTCTCAGTCAGGCTACAGTTCAACCTTCTGCTCAAAGAAAGGTCATCTGTAAGCTCAGACAAAGTTAAACAAGTATTTACCTGGTTGTTTGTTGATAATCTCCAAGGCTAAGATAGTAGAACCTTTCCAAGTAGCCTGTTCCAGTGCCTGACTGTCATCATGGGGAAAAAATGTACCTTGCATCCAGTCAGAATCCCTCTAGATTAATTTATATTCCTTGCTTCTCATCCTTCTGCCATATACCACTTTGAAAAGTCTGTATTCTTGATACCTTCCCCACAGGTACTGGCAAAGGTGCTGTTAGATACCCACAAAGACATCGGCAGACCAAAGAAGCCCACTTCCCTTTGCTTTTCCTAACAGAGTAGGTGCTCCAGCCACTGTCTCTTCTGGTGGCCTACTGAAATCATGCTGCTTAATGAGCATTCTTATATTGGGAGGCCTGACACTGGATGCAGTATCTAGATGTGGTCTAGCAAGTGCTGAGTAAGCCTACATTAGGCTTTAAAGAGAAGTTATGTAATAAAGGTTGCAAATGTTTTCAGATATGCTCTCTGATTTACAAAAGAAACTATGAGCTCCGTGAGTATAAAGCCATTACTTGGATTAGAATGACATTGTGGCAATTACTATCACAGACTCTTTTCTGTCTTCTCTGCCATCAAATGCCCAATTTACAAACTGTGAGAATCTAATTTAAAACTACCTAGTGTGGGCCTCCAGAGAAATTTAACTGTTACAAATACAAAATTCATCCTAGCTTTGCCCCGTGCTATTTATTGTCTTGGATGAGCACTACAATGTAAGACAGACATTGCTACAAGTGTACTCAAGCCAGCTGAGTCAAGAAAATTTAGTGTTGATAGATTCCGTTTTCACAATAGGAAGCACTTCCAAATGAAGCAGTACTTTACCAGCACCGTTAACAGACAAGTAATTTGAAGATAAGTTCTGTAACTTCTGCATTTTAATATTATTGTCCTGGCTGGAAGTCTGTGAACAGAAAAGAAATAGTTTGGATTGCTAATGTGATTCTCTGTAACAGAAGCCTCTAAAATAACCTTTATATAAGCGATACTATATTTTAGAGGGCGAATGATAACACTGCAAAATGAGAGACCTAAAATTAGGTGTAACATTTAATGAATAATGGATTTTTTTAATCTATGAGAGAGTATCTGTAGAATTCTGATTCTATTCCTTATCTTAGGCAGGACAAAAACACAGTTCTTTAAAATAAAATAACTTTTTAATAACACTGCAGAAATCAAATAAAAAGGAAATTATAACTTCCTTTATTAGCATTTCCACTGCAACATTATTTGCTGTGGTTATCAATGGTCCACAAAAACATCCAGGATAAAGAACAAGACATTTAATTAATAGAAGAAAAGTAATCTAGTTATGGCTATATCCAAGTATTGCTAGCTAACTTGACATTTTCTCGTTGCTATAGCACTGCATTCCAGTTCTGATCTGGACTGGCGCCAGTGTGCTTGTTTGGTCAAATTTCAGTTGAGCAGCAACCAAAATATTACTCTGAAAACATCCCCAGAAAACAGGTGACTGCTATAGTGGTTTGGAAGTTATCTGCCCCCTCACACTTTGAAATAACCCAGGCTAGGACTCAGTCAGCTGGAAGTTAATGAATGAAGCTTTATATATACAGCTATGCACAATATACAAGCAGATATTTACAATATATAACAGATAATTACAGATATATACAGTAAAAAGGTAATATAGAAACACCACACCCCTCCCAGAGATAAAATCCCTAAGAGGGGTAACCAACCACCCCTACCACCTTCCCTCCTTCCCCAATCTTATCTCACCACCTGTTTCATGCAGCAGATAGGGGGAGGTAGATCGGCCAGAGGGGTTAGCAACAGCAAAGAAATTAGTGGAATTATTAAAATTCAGCTACAAAAGGCAGGGGGAAAGAGACATGCAAGGGCAGCCACAGCCCCAAAGAGGTCTTAAGCAGTCTGACTTATCTATATTTGGATTACAATTCTTAAACAATTTTTTTTTCTTTCTCAGTAAAGCTGTGAGTGAAGCATCATCATCAGTGCTTTCCTCTCTCAACCTATAGCCTAATTTCTCATTCAAATCTTCCAATTAGTTGAAACCAGCACAACTACTGAAGCTGATACAGAAGTACATCAATGGCTAACTAATGGAAGAGTATTCTACACTAGTTTCAGAATAACCATGGTGTGCTCTATCATTTTCTGGCAATCATGTTACAGATTTTTAACCATGTTTCCTGGAACAATAATTTTATCCACAGAAAGGATAGATGATGAAGAGACTTCTTAAATTAAACAGAATTGAGAAGACCCTCTTCTGGTTACCAGTGTTGGAGTTCAAGGTCATTCTTTTAAAAGGTGCTAATATGTTTTCTGTTTTGTTTTCCACTTAGCTGTGTATTTCTTATTCAAAGCTCTCCTGATAGTGCCTGACCACATTAATTGCATAGTACAGTTAGATTTTGCAATACATTAGAATCATAAAGGCAATAAAATGACCCTCATATAGAAAAACTTGAGGGTTACATATATATATGTCTGTGTGTATGTATATGTATATGTATAAACTCTGCTATTTCTAGTATTTAAGTACTTTTTATTCTTTAGCCAACTAGGAACTTCACAGATCTCTCTGTGTTGCATAGCATGAGGTTTATGGGATGAAGGACACGACCTCTTGGTGGCTGTTTCCTGTGCCTGTTATCTCTAACACCAGAGGTAAAATGGCCCATTAGTACCGTAAGTCACACAAAACATGCCTATTCTATTGTTCTGAGTACAAGGATGCAGAGGCAAGCTCACCATTTGACAATTTTCAGCTGCCATTCATCCTATCAACAGAAATGTTGCAGCTAAATTCTAACTGAAGGTGATACCCATACAGAAGTTCAAAAGCTTTTAGAAAAACACTTTGATTACTTGTAAAGGACAAATGTAACAGTTGGTGTAATTTAGAGAAAAGCTCTAATTATTATGTAACAGTCAAAGTATTTACCTAAGGTTGATCTAGATTCAGTCCATGACTGGACAAAGTAGTAGAAGCTGCAAAAATAAGAGTGATCCTGCCACAACAAAGTCCAAGAATACAGCTTAAATAAAAATACACATCTAAACAGCAGCAGTGGACTATCTGGCTACACACTTACCATGGATGAAGCCAACCTAGTTCTGCACAGCTTCCCCACTCATGACATCATACTGCATAATCAGTGTCAGAAATTGCTGTCTGACTCTAGGAGGAAAGGAGAGAGGTAAATAAGAAAGGGAACTGTGCAGATACAAGTAATTTGGAAGATCACAGAATGGTTTAGGTTGGAAGGGACCTCAAAGTTCATCTAATTCCAATGCCCCACCGTAGGCAGGGACACCTCCGACTAGAACAGGTTGCTCAAGGTCTCGTCCAACCTGGCCTTGAACCCCTCAAGAGAGGGAGCATCCACAACCTGCCTGGGCAACCCATTCCAGTGTTTCACCACCCTCACTGTAAATAACTTCTTCCTAACATCCTGTTTAAATCTCCCCTCTTCCAATTTAAACCGATTACCCCTCATCCTGTCATTATAAGACCTTTTAAATAGTCACTCCCCAGCCTTTCTGTAGGACCCCTTCAGACACTGGAAGGCTACTATAAGGTCTCCTTGAAGCCTTTTCTTCTCCAGGCTGAAGAGCCCCAACTCTCTCAGCCTGTCCTCATAGCATAGGTGCTCCAGCCCTCTGATCATCTTTGTGGCCGTCCTCTGGACTCACTCCAACAGTTCCATGTCTTTCTTGTGTTGGGGGCTCCAGAAGTGCACACATTACCCCACGTGGGGTCTGACAAGAGCAAAGGGGGAGGATCTCCTCCCTTGCCCTGCTGGCCACACTTCTCTTGATGTGGCACAGGACACAGATGGCTGTCTGCACTGCATGTGTGCACCACTGTCTCATGTTCAGCTTTTCATCAACCAAGATGGCACAGGCAAGTTTCCTGATTATACCCAGGAATGCAAAATCTCTTTGGCAGAAAGAGCAAGCATCAAAGTCATTACATAGATAGGTGAGATACCCATGCAATATCTCATTCTGACATCAGAGAGGCAGGCCAAAGAGAAAAACCAGATGGCAAGATCAAATTCCCTGGCAATGCCATGAACAAGTTTGTGTGACCTCCATTGGCAGGAGCAGAAGAGCATTGATTAGCTGCAACACATTAACTGAAAGCTCATTCTAGTACTCTGAGGAATTCAGCCATTTCACAGAATCATGGAATCATTAAGGCTGGAAACGACCTTTAAGACTATTGAGTCTAATCACAACCCAACTACCATGACCACTAAACTGCCACATGTGCATGCTTCTTGGAACATCTTCATGGATGGCAACTCCACCACCTCCCTGGGCAACCTGTTCCAATGCCTCACCACTCTCTCAGTAAAGAAGTTTTTCTTAATATCCCATCTAAACCTCCTCTGGCACAACGTCAACCCATTTCCTCTTGTCCTATCACTAGTTAAGTGGGAGAAGAGACCAAAACAGGCATCCTTATAACCTCTTTTCAAGTAGTTGTAAAGAGCAGTAAGATTTATTGTATCCTGTTCAATAAATGAGGGGTAAACACATTATGTAAAAAACAGCCTCTTCTCTCTCTTCCTTTTTTTTTTTTTCAGAATGGTGTGTAGATGTCTTCTTTCTATGGTATGAATTGCTACTGAAATCACAGACATGAATTTTAGTGAAAAAAGCAAGTCCTCAATATCTACGAAAACCATGTCCAAGATAGCTGCTTTCATCTTAAAACATGAATCATATATTGAGTATGGCTTGGGAGTAGCTTTGATGAAAGAACGGTGGAATAAAGACAGCAGCAGTTACCTGTTAGTGCTCTATCAGAAGAAACAAGGGGATTTTGCAAATCCTTGTTCCTTCTGTGATATTAGCACCAGAGCATGTGCTCTGTTTTTGCACCAAGAACAACAGAAAACTGTGTCATTTTCAAATCTGTTTTTGTTAAATAGTTGATCGTTTTGCTGCCATCATGAGGACACCTTCAGAAACAATGCTTACTTGGCCCCGAGTCCTGGGCTGTGGGAGATCTATGTGATATGCTAATTAAAATGACTCATTAAAAAATTTATTTTGGCAGTTGAAGATAAATAAATTCATTAGAGATTTGTTTTCTGAGTTCTTAGAGTCTGAAATTGCAGATGACAGTCCTTCTGCAGAGGGTGAGAGAATTCATTTAGGTTAAATTATCCCCTCATTTCCTTTTCTAGAACATCAGAAAACCTGCTTAACTGACACTTTTGCCTTTGTATCAGGGACAGTATTAAGAATAATTTTCTATGATTGTCTTTTCGACAGGCAGAGAACTCATTTTAATCGATACATCGTAAGCTGTTATTACAGCTATTTTCTATCTTAATTCAGCTTGCCCTTCATAATTAGTGGGCTTTTCCCTGTTCTCCCAAAGCTCTGGATGGTGGCAGGTTTCCACCACCTAGTGGAAAAAGCCTGTATTGACTCCTGAAAAGCTTTGCTCAGATTCTTCTACAGTGACAGCTTTTAAACTTCCCATGGCAACATGTTATGTGAAAGGGTAACCAGAAAGCTTAAAAAACATAGGAAGGTCTGCCAGTGACGGTTACTGCAGTGAACGTGCACTCAAGTGGATGGCACCAATTTCTTTTCGGTGTACCACAGTAATAAGACAAGGAGCAATGGTTACAAAGTTGAACATAGAAGGTTTCACACCATCATGAGGAGAAACTTTTTTACAGTGAAGGTGATGGAGCACTGGAACAGGCTGATTATGGAGTCTCCTTCTCTGGAGACTTTCAAAACCTGCCTGGATGCAGTCCTCAGCAGACTACCCTAGGGGATCCTGCTTTGGCAGGGCAGTTGGACTTGATGACCTCTGGAGGTCCTTTCCAACCTCTAATCACAGAAGGTTAGGGGCTGGAAGGGACCTTGACAAATTATCTAGTCAAATACCCTTACCAGAGCAGAATCACCTATACCAGATCACACAGGAATGCATGCAGGTGGTTACTGAGTATCTCCAGAGAGGAAGACTTCATAACCACGCTGGGCAGCCTGTTCTGTAATTCTGTGATATACTCCACAAAGCCATACACCTCAAGATATAGGAATTGTACGTACATTTCAACTCAGCAATTTCTAATGTGAAAGGGTCATCAGAAAGCTTAAAGAACATAAGAAGATCTGCCAATGACTGTCATTGCTTCCCAGTAGCCCACAAGCTTTGCAGGGAGCCCAAATCACCACTCACTGGTGCAAACTGTACCAAACCCCATCACACTGGTTCAGCAATGTTGTGTGCCAGGATGCTCCGCACGTTTGCCTCCAAGACTGAAATGCTAACTTCAGTTAGGGAATAACTTCCAGGAAGGAGGTTAAACAAAGGCAGGTGAAAATGGCACAATTATCGCCTTTTTACACTTTCCTGTTGCTGCCAGGAAAGTCTCTACCCCTTGCAGACCTATGGAGCATTCTCTTCCTTCCCACCTGTTCCAAGTAAGCATGACGACTCTTTTGGCCTCAGAAAGGAATAAACTAATTTTCAGATCCAATTTTGAATGTGAAATGCAAGAGTTAAGAACCACTTTTTAAAGAAGCTCTCTTCATTTCACATTGCCCAGGTAGAAAAATCTTGAAAAGAATCCTGTGTCTGTTGAATCTAATAGGATTTTTCCTGTTGTTTTTCCTTGGAGGAAAAAAAAAGTAAAGAAAAGAAAAAAAAAAGTATTATCTGTTTCTTATCACTAGACAACCCACAGTACTTAGTGTTTTCCTGATTAAAAGAGGCATTATGAAGATCAGCTAACTTCACTCCTGGAGATATACAGCTCAGGGAGATTAAGGTGTAGATTTACAAGAGGCTGTCATCATGACACTTAGTCACCTTCAGGAGTTACTAAGATTTGGGTGCCACAGAGATCCTGACAGATCCTCTTCCTGTTTGATTATCTTCCTAATCCTTTGGACTGAGTTCCAGGATGTACAGGGCTGATTTTTTTTCCAGCACCTTACATTCAGCTAACTGTCACTTTCATCTCTGCTCAGAATTAAGATGTTCAAAACTCCAGCTAATTTTCTATGTAATGCTGGAGGCACGCAAAGACATCTTTGCAGCAGAAAATTACCCTCTCCTGGCAATGCTGATCAGTTAACATCCAGTTCACAGCTAAGGTCCTGCCAGGATTTAGAAAAGAGCTCTTTGCACATCTTTCTCTCCTAGAGTTCCAATCTGTTTTTAGAGCATATCTGATGAATCAGTGTCTACCCAGGATGAAAAAGGCAAGAGTAGTGCTACTGTCCTTCTCCCCAATTTGTCCACTAGCTCACTGAGAAGCTGCTTAGCTCTCCTGTGGCAGGCTTAAGCAGATTTCACCTTTGTTTCTCACTTACTAGGTGAAGGCTATGGCTCTCAATTGACAAGGCACTTAAATGTAGCTCTCAGTGACACTCATTATATTTGTATCATTTATGCAGATAAAACACATTTGATAAAGTAAAGATTTTGATTAAGTGTATTGGTAGTAAGGAATTCCATAGAAGAGTATGTTTTTTGCAGAAGGAATAAGAAAATATAGTTCATTAGTATCTAGCAAGAAATTAACAGCAGGTGAGACGTATAGTCCATGGTATTCATAAGAGAATCCCCCAAACAGGCAACTTAATTAGGAATTAGAAGCTCCGTTGCTTATTTAGACACCTAACAAAGCACTAAAGCTAAGCTATACTCACAAAATATTGGAAACTACCATAAAGACTTTTTACTTGTCAATGAGCTGGCAAAGAGGACCTAGATGGAAAGTTTTCCAAATAGATTATTGCTTGACAAATAATGGTATTAGTGCTTGCTATTCCTAAGTAAAGGATGGGAAACTGTATCAACTGTTTGGGAAGGGTGTGTTTCCCTTCAAATTAGCCTGTGTAAAACATCTGCAGCTGCAATAAAATGTGGAGCCTGTAGTCTTTTACATAGAAACAAGATTTTGCACTGAGATAACAGAATCATGACAATAACCTGTTACAAATAAGACTCTCAATTTTCTGCCAAGATGGATAGCTAAACTGACAATAAATAGCATCCAAAATTCCTTAGAAACCAGAATGACAGCTTTAAGGAGACAGGCTAGAGTTAGTTTTGAAATGTCTTAAACTGCAGCAAGTTACAATCATTCAGAAAATATGAATCAGTCAGACAGAAGCTGTCCTGGTGAGGACCAAGCCCAGACCAGAGCCCCCCACACCCGCTGAAGGAAATGTGAATACAGAATAGAGTGTAGTCTCCCAGTCATGAGAAGCCCAGCTCACCCAGGAGTATTTAACTGCTCCTAGCAAGAGCAGAAAGAGGCAGTTTACTGGCAACTTTGAGAAGGCAGGTATTGCACAATATCATTAGTTAGTGTAGTTACTTCAGCAGGATGACATAAATTTGAACCACAAATCCCAGATCCTTAGCAAAGAAAAAAAGAACAAACCAAACCTCTTAGTCAATAAAGCATAATAGAGGATGTTTATTGAAAGAAATGGCTTCATCTCTACTAGCCTTGCAGAGCGTTAAGATGGGTTCTTTAAGTTGTGTAACAAATTCTCCAACTCAAAATGACTGGATAGATCACAAAGGTAAAATTGTCCTTTGCATTATAATAATTTTCAAGAGGGCCTACATTTTCCCAAACCATGGCATATGCCTAACCCTTGTCAAGGTAATGATTTGAGCATATGCCGCCTCCATGTCAATGACTGTCTAATAGGCCTATCAGTAGATTCTCCATTAGTGTATGAATAGCCATGCTAGTCACCAGTAAAACGTCATTTCATCGCTAGTCTGAAAGAAGATAAAATTATGCTGAACAGACTAGTCAAATACAAGCCAACCACCTCTTAGAAAACACTGCCCCAGCTCTCAGGCTTGGTAAATGCCATGAGCTGTACACAGGGCACCCTGCCTCCTGCCTCATCTGCATTTCGTACACCTGCAGGAGCCATCACAGACCACTTCTTAGGAATGGATATAGCATGCTCCCACCCAAAACCACCCATTTGCCATATCAATGATGGGCTGACATTCCTCCTACCACAGTCCCTATCCCAGCCCCGGCCTGTACATAAGCAAAGCAGATAGAAGAGAGGTTCACTTTTCCTAGGGCTGACTCATTGGACACCACCACTTCAGGCCCCACCTGCACACTGCTCCTTCTTTCCTTCCCCAGGATGAGAGAGGACTAATGACTTCACCTTGGCAGTTGTTCTTCCCTATTCTCCCACAAGCCTGACATGTTTACAGCAAAGGGGAATGCTGAAAAGCTCGGGGACATTACAAAAGACAGTTATGTTGCTTAATTCCTTTTTAGACTTGATTTGGTCACAAGGCCCAGAGTTTACTGCTGTGGCACACAGCAGAGTAGTTTCACAGATCTAGGATAATGGAGTCAGCAGTGACTAAACTGTAAATACTGAAAGGGAAAATTTACACTACTGCATTCATGTATCTCCCTTTTTAAGGTAACGTTCTTGCTAAACTGCATTTTTTGCCGAACCTCCTTGCTTTTTCTCCTTATGTAAGCCTAGCAAGTACATGACTTCCCATCAAAATAGCAATAAGCGTCTAAAAACTCATTAAAAAGGTATTACTGCAGCCTTCCGAGCGGGCGGTGTGAGTGAAGCAGGAAGAAGCAAGGAGACCCATTGAAGAAAAGCGAGGCTTTTCTGACAGTAGACTGCACGGCGCTGCCCCTTTGCCTTGATCTCGTGGAGGCGTCTCATTGGTCTTTGCACTCGACACTTCCGCGCCACCGCCTGCGCCTGTAGGCACATCTCTGCACTCTGCCGTAGCTCCCACCTGGCCCTGGCGCCTGTCCAGTGCTTCAGTCTAAGTCTGGGTTATTCCGATGCAAAATTGCCTGTTCCCTGGGCACTCCACCACACCTCCCCACCCTGTCTGCCCTCCGCCATTCCCCGGGCGGGTTCCCGGCAAGCTGCGGGCAGCGCCGGCGGCCGCCAGGGGTCGCCGTTGGCCGCCGCGGAGCCGGTGGGCGACCTGGCTCTGAGCGGCTCGGGCCTGAAGCGACGCACGAAGCAGAGGCCGCGATCGGGGAGCGTCCGCAGCTAAAGAGCCGGAAAGAGCTGGGATCCGGGCACTCAGTGCCTGGAAATAGACCTGCAGTTTAGAACGGCCGACCTCCTGGTTTTCTTCGCCCTGTTTTTCGTTGCCTCCAGACTTCTCCTTACTGCAGAGGTCTCAAAGTTTAATATATGGAGGAATATTTTTGTATTAACCACGAAAAAATACCTACAGTTTCCTCGGTCACTGCGAATACAGAAATAGAAAGGACAATTTTCAACAAACCTGTCTGTAATGACCAATGGTTGCTCATTCCCTGTGCCGAGGTGCTTGAATAAAGGCCTTAAAGTACCTGCTCAAGCTGGAGACAACTTCTTGGGGAATAGATAAGCAGGTGAAGAGCATTAAGGAAGAGCTTTCAGACGCAGGACACTGTTACCTCTTCCATCAGTTTATCTTGGTGCCTTAGTCTGACCACCATTCCTCGAGAAGGAGGCCTGAATGAGTCAGTATTTATTTATAGGTGCTGAATCAGTTCACCTGATTCCATCCCCTCCATCAAACTGACTCATTTACTGTCAATAGCTGCAGATTGTTGTATGAAGCTGAGTGTGTTTCAAACAGACACAAAATGCTAGGACCCCAAGGACCCTCTTTTTCAAAGTTACTAACTTAAAATATCCATGTTAAGTGAGAAATGCAACCCAATAGCTGCTTTGGGTCAAAGCAGCTACCCAGATGCACCAAACTGAACAGAATCTTACATCTGATCATCTACAAGAAGCACTTTGAAGAAAAATTTCCTTCCACTCCACAGCAGTTTATTTGACATTATGGTTTGTCTGGGTTTGGTTGTTTTGGTTGGTTGGTTGGTTTTAAATCTATTAAAATACGTGTTTATTATTGTTTACAGGGTGCAAACTTTTCCTCCGTTATCTAGTTATTTAAACTTGCTCCAAGATGTGAAGTCAGTCAGTCACTAATGATGCACAAAAGTAATTGAAATCCATGTCACACCTTCTGTTGAAAAATCAATAAAAATATTATTTTTATCACCTACACATTTACCCATATGATTTTGTATGCTCAAGGAGAGGTCTTCTGAAGAAAACGCTTCAGAAAATGCTTTCAGGGAAAAAAAAAAAGAAAAAAGGGAAAAAAACCACTATTGGAAGTTAATGAAGTAGCCATGACCTTTTGTAGAGGAACAAAGGGTTCCTGTGGGTTTCAGAATTTCCTGTCACTTAGTAGACAAGCACTGTTTTCCAAAGTCAGTTATATGGTGAAGAAGTTACTAAGATTAAATGAGCAGTACAGAACTTGAAAATCAAACTCATCATTATAAATAGATTTTTAAATTGGCAGGCAATCGATTTTAAATTGTCCTTTCACCCTTGTGTGTAAGGCAGTTTGCCTCACAGTGATAAATTAGCAGCAGCACTGTGCTGTGACTTTTTTTTACTAGAAGGTTCTCATTACCATTCAGGGGTTTTGCTGGCTCATCAGTGAATCGTGGACAGCATTTCAATTGCTGAAGTGTGGCCCAGAAACCAGAAAAAGGATAGAAAATAGTCTATAAAAACCTTTTCTTGACTTGTAAGATTGTTTGGGATCTTGAATAGGACTAACCTCTTTGGCTATAGTGTTCATGTTTCTTATGTATCTCAGGGAAAGGGACAGTACATTAAGCCCCTCTGTCCCTCTTTTTAAACTTCTATATTACTCTTAATCTCCCAGGAAAATAAGAACATGTAATGGACTGAATGTGCTATCTTTCTTAATTTAAGAGAACAGTTCCCTTAATCCCAGTAGCACTGAGCTGTGATCTAAGATTTTGATCCAACTTTCATGATTTGCCAACATCTTCCAAGATTCATTACACTAGCAACCTAAAAGAAGATCAAGTTAAGCACCTTTAGTTAGATTTTTAGTTACTAGTCAAAACATAAATCCACTTTTTATTTGCTACTTGGCATTTGTTTTATCTAGATGTTGCTCAATCAGAGTTCTAATCAGAACTGGTTGCAATTTTGTTTGTCAAAATAAACATTTCCAAAACACTGGAGTACATTGTTCTGATGCCATTTCCAGTGGGGTAGATTCTGAATCTCAAGAATAGAAACTCAGTTAGAACTAGTGAAACAAATAAGAAAACTTGTAGTTTTGGATCTGAAAATGGATAATTACAGATGTGTAATTCCATGTGCAATTTTACAAGATTATGCTTTGGTAGAATGAAAATAAATATTTGATCCTCAACAAATTCAAAACCCCTATGAAACAGGATTTTGTTCTTCAGATAATTCTAGTTCTGACAATACTCCTGTTTTGTTCAACATCGTCTCATTGCTCATTTTGCAAATACTTTGGCACTGCATTCAGTGTACCTGAACTGTTTGGCTCATGTGCAACACACAGCACATCACCACTGAAGAGCATGGGGCCGAACAAAACTTGTGACAGTCATTTTGCCGCTCCTGGAATTTTCTCTTCCCTTTTCCCAGATTCAGGATACACACATCATTATTGGTTTTCACCTGTGTTTAGCTTTGTATTGTTACCAGTGAATGAAGCACATGAGCTGAACTCATACTAGAATATTGTCATTGAGGCACTCACGAGACAGGCAGCAATAGCTACCCAAACATGGATTTATTGTAACCAAAATTACAGGTGCTTCTTCTGATATAATGAAATTACAAGTTTGGATGTCAGTTTGGAATATACTACTGCACAACTGCTTAAGCTTTGAGAAATATTCTTTCTAGAAAGATGAACCAAAATCTGTACACGCTCACTCATAAAAAGGAAACTTCCCACTCAAGGGTACCCAAAATATGCACTCACAAAAAGGAGTGAGGACTGACTCATCCATGGAAGTAACCTTAGGCGGCATCTGAGTCTAAGGGGAAGGGGTTCAAGACTGCCAGGCCAGTTGCTTTGCGAGCAACCAACTCAAAATGGCTCTGTAGTGGGACTCTGTTTATACCTCAGTCAAGGGTGCACGGTGAGCAGTTTTAATTAGTTGGAGGGCTAAGCCCACACAAAAGCAGGGTAAGAGACTGGTCCCAAAGGCAGTGATCTTTATCAGCCTCTAGCAAGCTCCAGCTCTTTTTCAAGTGTCTGTCAGGATTCTATGTTTCTGTTAGGGTGGTTGTACCTGCCACAAGTTAAGAACAAATGTGATAAACTATTTTTTATACTCAGAAACAATAGTTCAGCTAATAATAAGTGTAAATGTCAGAAGGAAACGTTTTAGGTAGACTTCAATGAGAAGAATTAACCATGTGTGTTTGGTTAAGCACCAGAAGAGGAGGCTTGTGGAAGCTCCATCATGTACATGTTTTACAATATGAATGGACAATTGTCCAAGAAAGGTGTAAGTAAATCATGCATTTGTCAGGCAAACGGATGGGTTTGATTGACTCTCAGAATGCCCCTTTATTGTCTGTGCATATTTCTCTACTGAAGATGCCCACTGTCTTGATTTACCAAACTTCTGATCAATCCATAGATGAGACTCAATAAAGAATGCTTTATCTTTAGTTCTTATATGCCACTTGCAGATACTGAGCTCAAGAGCTCAAGAAGCACAAGACTGAATATGAGCTGATGTAGTACTTGTTCTTTGCCAGACTGAAGAAGTATTGTGTCCCTACTCAGGATTTTAAGTCAAATAATTTGAGACTATGTCACTATGATTATGTCAGTAGATTAGACAGAAATGTTCTCCTGAAGGAGCTGTCACTACTTGCCTGTGTTCAGGGGAGCACTCCAGAAAGTGTTGGTGGAGTTTTTGTGGCACTCTGCTCTCAAGGCAGCTCTCTCAACCCTTGCTCTGGTCTCATATGGAAGCGATTCCAACTGTAAATGGATATTAGTAACTCGAGATGAGAAGCCATAAACAGCCGTATGCAGTGCTCCCCCAGGTCTCCCTTGCATAAAAGGGGCTCCAACAACAGATGTGTTTCAGCTGTGCTAACAAGATGAGGCTAAAGAGTTCCTTTTACTCGCTGATCTTAATCCCTAATCGCTACAAGTGAAGAACTTACGTATGAAAAAGATGATTCAGAGCTTCATTCCTGAGTGATATAGTGAACATGCCTGTACACTGTTCTGCCACAGCTGGTCCTAAGTCTGTGGCAGTAGAAGACATTCAGCACCTTGCAGGATCAAACCACAGAGTGGGGAAAAAAAAAAAAACAAACAAAAAAAACCCAACCAACCCCACCACCCTGATGTTTCTAGTCAATAACAAAGACAAAAAAAAGGTGGGTTTATTGTGAGTTCTGATTGAATAACTAGATTAAGAGCAATTGAGGGTAAGATCAGGGATATATGAGAAAGCTTTCATTTTATGTGGGACTGCACTATAGTGCAGATCTTATTTGTAGCCTCCTGCCATGGAGATCTACTGACTTTTGGTGTCAGTTTCTAGTGGACCACAGACTGCTGTGATAGCTGCCATGAGGGATGTAACAAATCGACTTATTTAAGATGGACCAAGTGCCAAATAGTAGTTGTTTCTCTCAGATTAATAAGTATGGATATGTGTCAGTGTGAGACAAGAGCCTTAAAGCAGTTACAGTAGCTACAAGATGAGTGGGAGATGTGAGAACATAATTCTGTCACTAAAATGCAGCTGACAGCTTGGAGAAGAACAGAGAAAAACACTGTCATGCTTTTAATCTTGTAATACTCTTTCTTTCATTGTTTAACAGCAGATACAGAAAGATATTTGGGTGGGGCTTTTAGGATTTCTGTTCTTGGAACTTAACACTTTTATCATTCTGTTAGCTACATTAAAGTAATCTTTGTGACAACTACATGGGATTGCAGCTGCTGCTGGGAATTAAGAGCAAGAGTAATAAACTCTTATGAGCAAACCTCACAAATTTTATGTGACTTGCTTGACAGTAATAGATCAGGAAATGTGTTGGTTTGAGCTAACTGGAGGATTTGAGTGAGAAATTAGACTATTGGCTGAGAGAGGTAAACACAGTGTGTCACTTCACCAAGTTTTACTGAGAAAGAAAAAAATTTGTTTTTAAGAACTGTTCTGAAAACAACCAGATAGCAGACGGCTTCTGTCCATTCTGGCTGCGGCTGCTTCTCTTCCATGGTCTCATTTGTCTTGGTAGCTAATTCAGAGTAATTTTACTAACTACTTTCTACTAACCTTCCTGGCCAATCTATTTCAGCTTATCTGCAGCATCAACAGGTGGTGAGATAAGACTGGGGAAGGGGGGAAAGGTGGTAGGGGGTGTTTGGTTACCCTCTCTTGGGGATTTTGGTCTCCAGGAGGGGTGTGGTGTCTTTATTACCTTTTCACTGTATAGATCTGTAAATACCTGTTATACCTTGTAAATATTTGCTTGTATATTGTGCATTGCTGTAAATATAAAGCTTCATTTATCAACTTCCAGTGTTTTTGAGTCCTAGCCGGGGTTTACAAAAGGTGGGGGGGGGGGGAGCAGGTAACTGCCTAAACCACTAGAGGAAAGTAAAAAGAAATAGAAAGATGATGGAAAGCACAAATGTAAAGCAAAGCATTTCTAATAGCAGGAACAGAAGTGATAGTCTGTAAGACTATACGACACCTTTCAGTTAATACAAATGTGGGCTGAATGTCTTAGAATCATCATACAGTTTTACACAGGAAGGTGGGTCTAGAGAATTCAGTCTGGTAATAGCCATCCCATAGCAATGCTAGTATGCTGTACGCAGTATTTGGTGCCAGTTTCTGGGTGAAGGTCAAGATAAAGTGATGTGAGAAAAATGCTACATGTTCCTCTACACTTCCTATAGTTGCTAGCAGCCACTGTCAGAGAAGGGGCTTCCAGAGAAGTTATTTCATGTTATGAAAGAACTTGCATTTATTAATTTTATTTGGGGGTTTTGTTTGTTTGGGTTTGTTTGTTTGTTTGTTTTTTCACAAAAGGAGTAGTGAGTCTATTTAGAAGCATAAAAAGAAAAACCACCAAACTTTGTGACAGAATTTGGTTTATTTATAAGTTAGAGAATCTGACGTTATTATTAAATACAAGTAATATAGAAGCAAACATAAAACTTGTTCCAAAGAAACAGGAGAATGATGAAGTGAAAAAGGTTGTGCTGGTATCATGTGAATTGAAATCACGATTTTCTGTGATCCTCCATTTACATTTAATGTAAAACTAAGCCCTGAGCTCTGCAATCTACAACACACAGAGAATCTGGAACTATTGCCCAAAATTGTTGACAGTTTCTTGTTTATTGCAGGTCATATGGGCTGAGTTTTCAAAATCTATATTCACATAAAACAAGATAAAATATTCTTTTCTAATGTTTTTCATTCAGATGGCTTTTCCAGTGCTCCTGTGATCATATCAGAATGTTTAAGTAACTTGTGTGCCATATATGGAGTACATGAATATGCTGAATTTCATTCCAAAGAACATCTTATTCTTCAGGGATTTTCAGCTCAGCATGAGTAAAGAGGTAATTATGAGGAACAGGAGACTGTGTGAAGAGGTACCTCTGGTTTTCCTTAATTCCTGATCGATTTAGATGCTTTAATATAATATTGTGCATTTTCTTAAGCTCTTCTATGTTCTTCTTTTCTGATATTAGTTTGCTTGATATTTGGTCCAACTTGCTTCTTGTTTGAACTTGAAAAGGAAAGTGTATTACATTAAATTGGCAACATGTAAGTTAAAAGCATCACTAACCTTACTTGCATTCCTGTGGGATTTTGCAGTTTGGAGTTTGAGTAAAAATATTAAACAGGAAAATAATTGCAGAACTTAGTAAATTATGCACCTGACAGAGTTACCTACTCACTACATGCTTGAATTAGTTGTTTGCTGTTTAGGTTTAGTGCAGTGTAATAAAATAAAAAATTGCTCAGAGAAAACTTTTCTTCCTCAGGAGTGTACCCATTCCATTAGTATTCACACAGAAATGTCTTACTTAAGGGCTCCAAGATGGTATGTCTGAGCCTGTAATTTTCTACAAGTACAATTACTGAAACACAGCAGACTACAGCCACATCACTGGATCTCCCAAAGCATTTAGGTTAAGGGAAAATTCTTGCAAATATTGTAATTTGGAGGCAGATTTCCTCTGGAACACCAATATGCAGTATTCATCATGTGCACATCTCAAGCCATTTTTATTTTGGCTTTTTGAAGTTAAAATTTACTTACGGCTTCTGTAGCGTAAGTCTAGTAGTGCCAATGCTGAATTAAACTCTGTGTATATATTGCAAACATAATCTGATGTTATATTTGTAATATAATCTGAAACACTGCTGGAAAACCATAGGCATCCACCAACAGGAACCCAAGCAAACTGTTTTAATAGCTGTAAGTAACCTTCTGCCTATTTACCATTCTTCATATTTCTGTACCGGAGCTCTACTTTTAGCATTCCCATTAAATACATGTCAAAATTAGCATTTTACAATCATGCTACTTAAAATTTCCTTTCTGCTGTTGTCTTGTATTCTGTTCTTTAAGCACTTGTGAGCAAATTCAGTCAAGGGTTAGGATTTCCTGTTCAAAATGGGAAAATGAAGAATTTTACTGTGCTCAGCAAATTCTATACTGTAGGGTAAAAGCAAATTTGATTTCATATGTATTCCATTTAATTAAAAATTGACTTGTAAGTTAAAATAATGCACCTTGTGCTCTGTTCACTACCACTAGCCCAGAAAAACCCAAGATGACAAGGGTCCCATAAACTAAACTCAGTGGAGCCATGTGTTTAGCTAAGTCAGCTGAACTAGTCTAGGTGAAGCAGGACACTAATTATGTCTATGGACTTAGTGCTACCTGTCAGTTTTGATATATCTTATTTCAGTTTTTTATATTCTCTTAGTTCCAAACTTATTTCCAGTCACTACTTAGCTGGCAATCTTCCAGTCTTGCTTCAGGTAGCCTGGTTTAAGTATTAGCTTGGGTGCAACTCCAGTATCAGTAGAATTACACTGATACTGAGTTTTGGCAGGAAAGGAATGAAAAGCACATTGTCAAAGTATCTCACTGCCATGCTATCATCTTTAAATTTTAACTTGATTTCCAGTCAACATCTCAGCAACGCCATATAACCTGCTAAGCTAATTTTTTTCAGATCTATTGAAGCACACAACATCTTTGCAGCAAGGATAAAATTGTATTGTTTAGCTCAGAGACTAGACACCTGTGCTTTTCCGGTCAGGATCTAGATCCACTGCCCATAACCAGCCAAAGCATTTGACCATGCGAATACAGCAGTAGCATGTTATAATTCAGCATGATGCATTTCAGCAAAGAACTACTCTTTTGTTTACTTACTTATTAAGAATATTACAAATGAAACAAGGACCAAACTGATGATCAAAGTAAGAATAGATGTGACGAAGAACAAATGCTGGTTTCTTATGTTGCTCCCTGCTGTGTTTTCTCCAATACCATCACTGTGTTCTTCCTCGTCTGCTATGAGATGACAAATCAATTAATGGGCAAGTTTGTTAAGATTGTTAGGATAAACATGAAAAAATGCTTCTGGCTTCATGAAGTGATGCACAATATGTCATAATTCTGGCACACAGATTTTATTTCATAAGAAGGAAAGAACCCAACTTTATGGGCTCAGCTTGAATTTAGAAGTATAAAGAGTAATACATCTGTAAGAGTTGTGGGAACATATTAAACAACGTTTCTGCTGTTGAAATACACTGTCTTGTTGACCTGTTTTACAGCTCCAAGTTTAACAACCGAGTTGTACGTGTACAAAGGTTGAAATGAAGTTTTAATCAGAAGGCTTTCTAAGGGCACCTGAATGGACTCAAGCTTTTCAAAAGAGAGAAAAATTCATACTGAAAACCTGGGTACAGATCGATCTCACACCTTCATCCTCTAGATTTGCTTCATTTTTATGATGAAAGCATCTCTGAGATGATTAATTTACCAACAGCTTGGTTAAGGTCTTGATTGTTGGATAGAATCAATGTAGCCTCAACTTTTTTCTCTTAAAACTAATGGTTTTTATATTATTGTTCCTTTTTAGAGTTTGTTGGTTTCATTCCAATTAAAAATTATATATATATATCCTCCCAAATTCTCAAACATTGAGTAGATTCTCACATGAACTACATATGTTGTCCTTCAAGCACATAAAGAAAGGGGGGGGAGGACAAGTAGTTGCTGATACCAGCAAGGGTAGCCAGTTTATTGCTTTTTAAAGAATGTGTTGCATATAGGGTAAGGCAGTAGTTTCTCTCAGAGAAACAGTTGTGACCAAATGAGAGATGGCAAGTGGACACCATGAAGAAATTCAAGTGAATATTAAAAAACCCCAAAACTTACCATTCTTGAGTCAGATTTGTTTAATCCTAAATTGGCATGCTACTTTTAACTACATACTAAGTTTTGGGTTTATTGTATGTTGTGGGGGGAGCAGGAAGCTCATTTTGGTGTCAGTCTCATATATACTAAAATTACATGCAAATTACTGTAATTTCTCCTCCTACAATTGCAGTCTTGACAAAGGAAGAGTAGTATGTAAATCTGTGAAAAATGTATTTCTAGATGCTGTTCTTGTTTCAGCTGTTAGAAATTGGTAAAGTCATTGCAACTGAGTCTGTAGTCATAAGGGTGAGGAGAGGCTGCATACTCCATCACTCCACTTAAATAATGAACCAAGCTGGGACTGAGCAATTCACTGAGCTAGCAGAAGATCTCTGCTTTTCCTTATTGCAATTCACATACTCCTGCCTGTAGGTAAGCTGAAACCTTTCAATATTTGTGGTTTGAGGTTTTATTTCTTATTCTCTTTGCATTCCTAATAAATGCATCATATATTAACTGCCTGCACCAGTATTGCTTTCTAATCAGTGTATTAAGGATGGAGGGAGGCTGCTACTGCTGTCTCAAGCTTACTAAGATATCAGCAGACGTCTCAAAAGTGATTTGTGCTTGCTTTACCTAATGAATGCTTCTTACTATTTTAGTGGGCTGAACATGCCAGGCTGCAGTGGTGTGAGGAATCAGTGAACACACATTCTTGACAAGCTGCAAACAGTGGGACCACTTCATCACCTAAAACATAAAGCAGCATAGCTGCTACTAAAGCAGTCAAAACATATATACATTTTAAATATCTTTTAACATAACAATGTGTTTGGCTATGCCAGCTTGTGTGAAGCTACTCAACAAAAGGATCACAGTGTACTGTAACGTTCTTGAAACATTATTTTTAAACCAAATTGGGCATCTGCCTTTGCTACTAATAGCATTCACATATTTTAGTATTTATCAGAATTCAAAAGATTTTTGTATTTATCAGGAATTGAAAAATATTCCACAGATCTCACTGATTTTCTGGCAGAAGAATCAGAATGTTATGATGCTATGTAAGACAGCTAAGGACTGTGAAAAATCATTTTATGTGTTTAACTGATGTGATATATAAATATTTTCAGAGTTAAAAAAAAAATTAAATGTATGTTAAAAAGAATAGCAACATGCAGGTGATTATTCCACAGAACCATATGTGACCCTCTGTATTTTCCTGGGAAGTAAACAATACTATCCAATAAAAACTACAAAAAGAAAGTTAGATAGTCACAATGCAAAGAGTGTCTTTGACATTAAAATGGGTTTATCTTGCTGTCTTATGTTGTACTTCTAGAAATGGCAATATCATGATAATCTACATATGAAATTTGAGTAGCTTATATCTAACATCTTTGTGTTAGATACCAGCACTCTAGTTAGTTACATTAGGAAAAGTTAGAGAACTCAGAAAAAGAAGTAACAGAAAGGCATTTAAGTTCTATAACTAGAAGCACAATTAAGTTACAACCATTTGAAACTAATTTAAACATAGCCGTTGTTCTACAGATTTCCTTCAGTCCGACCTGCTATTATAACAAGGGAAATACAAGCAGATGCAAATATTGTTATGTGGAACATTGCTGAAGAACTCCAGGTTTTAAAATGTTCTCGTGTCACAAAGAAGTCGAATATATTGTAGCTCTGGCTAGGTGAAAATGCTCTTGATGCCATGAGAAATGAACAACAAAAGCCCTATAAAACTAGTAGAAGTGCAAGAGCCCATATCTTAACCTCTAAATAAAGATAACGTGAATTAAAATGCTTGGAAGCCTCATGGAATATTTCAGATAACTGCTTTGAGTCCTTAGGAGATGTAACTTAAAAGGAAGAACAGAAATTCTCAGGTGTCTCTACTGCCATGTGTGAATTTTAGTACTTGTGCAGAGTTACAATGCTGTTTATGTAGGAGGTGTATATTGAGCATTACTATAGACATTATCTTTCAGGGATCACCTCATGAATCCCAGTGGAAATGGAAGGTAAGTTCAGGCTTGAGAGTAAATTCCTAACCAAATGCAAGGAATTTCAAGAACCTAATAGCTGAAGTACTTACCAGGAGCAGCTAAACCTTTAATGTGATTTGTCTAAATAACACCAATATCAATCTTTTTCCTGTATATTTCAGTACAGAGCTGGACATACATCTATTGACTGGGCTGTTGACATCAGAGTTAGACAATGTGGTCAGCCTCTTCCGATGTCAAACATTACTTTTTCAATGGCCTATGCTACGTATACAAAACCACAGAGCATTGCCTATCATACATACCTAGTGCATGCTGGGATTCATCTGGACAAACAGTTAGTTTGTTTAGGTTGTTTAAAGAGTCAACTACATAAAGTTTTCCTTCTTCATGAGTGTCAGGCAGATTAATTTCTAAGGAAGGCTTCTCCATTGTATCTAAAAAAAAATATTTAAAAAGGTAAATTAAAACATGGATATGGGAAATAACTGGTTAACAGTTGGTGTCCAATTCTAAGAAAATGCTGAGAAGCCTTAAAAACAGGGATGTGAAGGACTAGCACCCTTAGTTACCTTGCTTTCAAGGTCTAGTAAGTCCATAGCACTTGTTTATTCCTGGAGACCTTTGATGAGTGTGAGGTTTCATTTCTGCATTGTGTTTGTGCACATGTGTATGCTTATACATATATGTGTGTTTGTGGAGAAAGAGAAATACCTATCTGACTGGTCCAGCATTGATTTGAATGGTATTTATTTAGTTGTGTAATCCTTTTGGTGTGTACTTGGTAAGATGTAGGCTAACATCCTGACCACAGTTAAAGACAAATTTTCACTGTCAGGAAGGATGTCAGTCAAGTCTTCTGCATTCAGTATCAAATAATTCAGAGAAAAGACAGAGAAAGCAGGTAGAGATATAGGAGATAAGCAGCAAGAATATGGGTCTACTTACACACCTTAGGATACCACTGTGAAGTTGTTTTTCATGAAAAATGAAGTGAAAAAAGAGATATCTGATGTAATTCTACTCCACATGGATGCTAGTTTTGGACAAATTAAAGCCTGATGGCAAAGTATTTTCTTCAGACTGACACTTTTTGCTTTGAAAAAAAAGAACTGGATGGGGCCCAATCAGCAAAAACAGCTTCTCTACAGAGTCTGGGTCACTTACTTAATAATGGTTTATATAAATACAGTTATCAAGGAAGATAATATATATAAAGGAAGGAATACATACTCACGCTGTGCTATGAATTGCACATTATTCTTTAAGACTTGTTTTATTTATGCTATTCTGATTCCAGAAATGCCTTTCAGAAACAAACTACAGTTCTAGCACTAAGGAGATGCAGATGGTCTAATCAAGCATCTTAAACTACCTAGGTCACCGCAAACTCCTTCTGCAATTATCAAAGAAAAATATGTCACTGCAGCTAATATTCCTCTTATTCTGAGAGGTCTTTTTGACTTTACAGATGCAGTCTAAATGTACATGGAACTGCTGGAGAGAGTCCAGAGGAGGGCCACAAAGATGATCAGAGGGCTGGAGCACCTCTGCTATGAGGACAGGCTGAGAGAGTTGGGGCTTTTCAGCCTGGAGAAGAGAAGGCTTCAAGGAGACCTTATAGTAGCCTTCCAGTATCTGAGGGGGGCCTACAGGAGGGCTGGGGAGGGACTATTCACAAAGTCTTGTAATGACAGAACAAGGGGGAATGGGTTCAAATTGGTGAAGGGGAGATTTAAACGGGATGTTAGGAAGAAATTCTTCACAGTGAGGGTGATGAGGCACTGGAACAGGTTGCCCAGGGAGGCTGTGGCTGCTCCCTCCCTGGATGTGTTCAAGGCCAGGCTGGATGAGGTCTTGAGTGACCTGATCTAGTGGGAGGTGTCCCTGCCTATGGCAGGGGGTTGGAACTGGATGATCTTTGAGGTCTCTTCCAACCTAAATCATTCTATGATTCTATGTAAAGAGGGAGATCAACAAGGTTAGACTTGGAATCAAATACATCATACCCATTTAGTATGCTATCAAAGCTCAAGTTCAGTTTCACCTGCCAGACATAACTTAGCACTACATTGGATGCAAATCTGTTGATAGAGGGTGTTGAGGACCTAAGGATGATTTCTGAATCCTGGTTGGGAACTGCACTCTTGACATGCATCTCCCTCTCTACTTCTCCTAGCAATAAGCAACATGGTGTGACCAGATTCCTACCCTAGCATTTAAATCAGAAACACTGAAGCTTGAGAAACACAGGCCTGAGTGTTTATGAAAAATACCTGTTCTTTCCCTCATCAAACCAGCTGCAGATTGTAATAATTGCTCCAAATTTGAGCACACAGCCAAATGTGTACTGAACTCTGTAAGTCTGAAGACTAAGTGCTTCAAGCACTCCTAAAAATGAGCCACCTTCTCCTGTGGATGGGGATTGACTGGCCTGTGTGTATACTACTACATTTGCATTTAACAGAGGGTAAGAAAATACTTGTTTTCTCTGTTTAAAATTGCTGCTGCAAAATACAAAGATAAGGAAAGCTGGCATAGCACTGATTCTTCTTATCTGGCATATGATTTTTAGGGGCATAGCAGTAATTTCAGGACAGATGACTGTCCACTGTCCTTTCCCTAGAATGCTGTGTGATGCCAAGCAGCCACAGACTGTGAGCCGTATCCCCACTAGCACTGGCTCTGCTATCTCCCAACAAGCACATCCATGCCAACTGCCGTTGGTATGGAGCCCTGTGTTTCAATAATGGCATGCTCCAAGTTACCACCTCATGCACACAGGCTTGTGGTTATTTCTAGCTTCTGAAGAGCAGCTGTTTCTCTTGGGCATTTTGCTTAGTACTTCTCAGTAACTTCAGGAAAGATTCTTCATCATTTGAGCTGCAATAAATATGAGTACCTTTGGTTCATTAATATTATAAATTATATGCTTCGGCATTCATTATTAATTATTTGAAACAGATTTCTTCACTGTGCACAAATCAGTTTGATTTGACACTTGTTTGGTTCCCTTTACATAGTAAACAAAGTGCAAACATCAGTGTCACTGGCCAAAAGTACTGATTATTTTCCCAACAAAATAATTAAATATTGGGAGTTTAGATTAATTGTAATTTATACTGTAACTCTGCTTAAAGGCTGTTTTTCCCCCCCCTATAACTTTAAAATTTATTAAGCTGTTGTAGTAAAAGTATAATTTAAACTGGGACCACAAAAAATCACAGAAAAAAAAATTAAAAAACAAGATAATGAAATGTTACTTACAACATAACTATATTCATGTAGAGTGCCAGTATGGAATAAAACTCATTCTGCTGCTCCTGTATCTACTTTTAGATTGATAGGAACCTGTCAACTCCTGCAGGACTCATGAAGGCAGCTATGAAACACTGTCCCTTTCAGTCTATATTTAATTTTGGCAATGTATAGTAATTTCACAATACTGATCTGTTTAAAAAGAAAGCAGCTCATATACAGGTCTTCTTTATTACATTGTAATAATGACAATATGCTATCCAGAATTAGAACATTTGTTACTGATCAGTATTTCATAACCTTGTGGTTTATGCTGCCTTTTAAAAACTCATTTGCTATGCAAAAGAGTCATATCTGTAACACTGTACCAATGAGTAATCAGTCTGCTATGCCAAAAAGTCATATCTACAGCATTGCAGTCATGAGTACTTTAAAGGCATAGACTAGAAAAACCAGGGTATTTTCCTCCTCCCACATTCCTTATAAAGTCAAGTGGGACAGTATTATGAGATGGACTACTTTGTATGCCATCTTTAGTTGTTAAATTAATTCTGCTGAACTCTGAGTACTTGCTCCTTTGCAGAGTGTTTTTTTTTCTTGCTGACACAACACAGTGTTACAGCACTCACACACACGCAGCTCACACACAAAGGGACCACAGCTTCTAACAACAAATCCTTTCTGTAGCTATTCTATACATCTAAAATTTCAAATGCATTTGTATTCTTTTCTTTCAGGAAACAGCAGAGACAATACATCCTCCAACTAGTAGTTCCCACTCAAGCTGACGAGCTCTGTAGCTGCCCAGTCTGGATAGTACAGCCAGTAATTCAGACAGAACAGGCTTGCTGTGTTTCTGCAGGAGTCCCCAGTAAGTCTTCCCTCCAAGGGATGTGTAACCAGAAAAAAACCCAAAAAAACAAACATCTCACTCCCAAGCTTGAGACTCCCATTGCCATCCTCATTGCAAGGCAAGTACCCAGGCCCCTCCAATTCCAAGCTCAAAGGTCTACAAATCCATCAGATCACTGGAAAGCAGCAAAATAACCCACCTCGCCTCAAACCTCCTTGGAAGCCATCCTGACCTCTGTGGTGGCAGCTACAGTGTAATGGGGAAAAGGGCAACCACGTGCTTGGCCACCTGCCAAGATGTGCTGTGGATGGCAATTTTGCAAAACACTGGCAGGAGAAGAAACTCGCAGAAGTGCTACTTTACACTAGCAAAGCATGCTAAAGGTGACCACCCAGAAAGCATTGGAGACAGCAGGCTTGTGGGAACAGCACAGCTCAAATGCAGCAGTTTCAGGCTGGCCAAACACAGGTAGACAGCTTCATGTACTTCAAGGTTCAGTAGTTTGCTCTGTGTATGACAAACACAACAGTGCAAATTCTAGTTGAAGGCCTTGATGTAGTCGAGTCAGTTACCTCGGCTAAACAAGTTGAGGACAATTTGTTACAAATACTAGATTAAAAAAATCCATACTTGGTAATTATTTGTAATAGGTTCTGCTATAATCTGAAACAAAAAAAACAAAAACCAAAACAACTGCTTATCAGAGCAAGCAGTACTTTTCAGGGTGTGGGGTGTTTTGAGTGCAGGTTTACTTCCTCTGCTGATAAGTTGACTTAGTTTTAAGAATGTTTACTCTCAAGCACATTTATGTATAGCTCTTCCATGGCTTGTGTCTTTATTACATTAACCCCCCAGCCCCAACCCCCCCCCCCCCCCGCCAAAGACAGTTCTGTTACTGGCACATTTCAGTACTCTGAGACAAACTGAGGTGAGTAGCTTTTAACATGACAAAGCAGAGCACTTGGAATGGCTCCTGTAAGATAAGGAAGAGGGTGTTTTGCAGTACCGGAACTAGAAAACATTTGCCAATTTCAGAGCTGATGACCAAAGAGTAGGCTGTTGTGCCGACCATATGTAAATAAAATACACATTTCAAACACAGCACAGCAGTTTCAGGTAATGTCTACTACAGCAGAGAGTAACACAGACACAGGTCTGCATGGGCAAATAAACCATGTTTAAAGATTTAGGTTTTGCTGGCATTGAAGCTTTTCATTCATTTAGTAATACCTTCTACACAAAAAGTGAGCAGTGAAAAACATCTTTATTCCAGAAATTAAACATCCAATTTCAGAACATGAGAGCATTGCTTGTATTTTACATTGAGGTGTGCATTTGTCATTCATTACTTCACTGTAAATAAAGGGAAGTGAATTTCATAGTCCACTTCAGGACCAAGTTGCACTATATAAAAAGTTCTTTGTCTATCTGTCATTGATGTTATTAAAACAGCTTTTAAAACTCTTCACACAAACAAGTGTGTTTTTATATTAGCACATTCTTACCAAAAACACTTGGTCAACGAATTAAATTTTACCTTTATAAAGAAGTAAGGAATGCAATCTTACACAGCATTTGACTAGTTACCCATCCCACTAACAGTTCAGTTACAATAAATAACTTTGGAGCAAACTGCATCTAATGCAAGTGTTATGACGTATCTCTTCACTAAGTATTACATTCATCTATATACAATCTATATGCAACTAAGCAACAACATGCATAATATTTACAGACTTCATCATTTAAAGGTTACAAATCCATTTTGAAAACTGAACACCATGGAAAAGGAGAT
The DNA here is from genome assembly GCA_013396835.1 of Psilopogon haemacephalus. NCBI lineage: Eukaryota > Metazoa > Chordata > Aves > Piciformes > Megalaimidae > Psilopogon > Psilopogon haemacephalus. The sequence goes on along the minus strand of VWZI01008786.1, from coordinate 51,195 downwards.
CTAGAAAAATTCCCCCACATCTGCTCTTTTATCACGGCATTTACTTCTAGCCTTTGTCCGAGCCTTGAATGCTGCAGAGTTGTACAAGTGCTACAAAATAAAAGGAAAAAATAAATCATCTATGTTCAAATGCTTGTGTTCATAATAATAAAAAAAACAGCAAAGAAACAGCTGAAAATGTGTATTTTTATTATTATTTAAAGTAAATTAGCAGGCCTCCTGCAATTTATGGTATAATACCTTTCACCAAAGTATGATTCATACACACACACACACCACTTAAAAGAAACTTCAACTGTGTAAGACTGAAATAGGAGCAATTCTGGAAGCCAATCACCTTTGTCATACAGACAATACAGATTATGTTTGCTCCCCTGGATTAAATTTATTAGCACCATTTCACAAATTGTTCATACATGGGATGTGTACATTCACAACCAACTGAACAAAATCACCCTCCTAGTGTCCATTTCATACTGGAGTTTGACATAGTTATGAATATTTGATTTTCTATGGTTTCCTATAACATCTCTATCCAAAGCCCTAGGAGTCTCATAAGAGCCCAAGTTTCCCCACAGACGGAGCATGAATCTTGTACCAATCAGCAACCCAGTCAAGCTTCAGACCCCCTGGAGAAAAGCAGTAGCAGACATGACCAGGGGAAAAACCTAAAATAAAGAGCTCCAAGACACATAAGACCAAAGTTTAGCTTCATTTTGGACAATATGGGGCACTGTTAGAACTTAAGAGAAAAGTTTAAAGGTGACAGCTTTTAAGATGCATGTTTGGAATACCACATATTTCAAGAAAAATATATTAGTGTATGGAGAAAATACATTGAGATACAATAACCTACCCTTTCAAAACGAGAGATCTTCATTGTTTTAAGAGTTGCAGCATCTAGCATTACTGGTGGGCCAAGCTCAAAGACATTCCGAAGAAAGTCATTTGACTATAAACAAGAAACACAAACAATCACCTTCTCCCCCACTTAAAGTCTTCAAACATGACTACTGTTAAATATTGAGTATTGTACTAGTAAACAGCAGAAATCTGACAAATCCTAATTATTTCTTGCAATTCCACCAGGGAACACTTTTTGTCAGAATAAGGCCAGGAACTAACACTGCCCTCTTGTAAATACAAAGACAATTCCTCTTGCCCCTTGATGTTGTTGTCCCAGCAAATTAGACACGGTTTTGTTAAAATACATAATATTAGGTAGATGAACACAAATCTGTATACAGTTTCAATTTTAAAACAGAAAGATAGTATTTGAAAATGTTGCTAGATGCTTGGGCTCCCTCAGTCACAAATATGCCACTGACACTGGATGGAAAATTTTAACCCCAGAATTACCAAAGAAATGTAGAATCATATACTCTAAGCTGGAGTTCCTGCTTTTGCTACGTATCTAAACAGATGACTAGCAAACAAGCAGTTCCTAGAAAAGAGATAAGGCTTACTCCCTTCCCTTCTGGAATGCTGTCATCACTGGGCTGCAATTTATGATCATTAGAATTTGACTAAAAATTTTCATTCCTTTTTAAAGGCTTGCACAGGAAGGGTAAAGGCATGCAGCTTTGTAGTAGCCAGATGACTAAAGCAGTCTTCTGAAAGGAAGCATAAGGATTCAAGAAAAATCCTGAAGCTAAGAAGATGCTCAGCTTGAATCTCTTACTTGGAGAAGTCTCTTAATTGCTGACCCAGCACAACCAGGCTGCAACTCAGAGGCAGCTCACCCAGACTGCTGTAGTTCCCTGTAGTTTTTCTAAATGCTCTCTTTTCAACACTCATAATGCAAAGCCCATCATTTCACCAAATCGTGCTCACAGATTTGTAATTCAGAATGAATTATTATGAGGAAAGTCAGACAGGGCTCAACAGTCTGAGTATATATCAAGCAGCAGCTCACCTGTAAGTGATATTGCATCCCCGACCCCAGGATCTCCTTGAAGGTATCATAAGTTTGTTTTTTAACCCAGCAGTCAATATACATGCGCTCAGGTCCAAATTTGACCATCTCTGTAGGAAAGTCACGCTCCTATCCAAAATTAAATAGCATATATAATTAAACAGTCTTTTGTATTAGGAATTGTATAGCTCTCAATCTGTTTTTTCATAAATAAACTGATTCACACACCTGAATATTAAGATATTACTCTGATACTCAAGACAGAAGACATTTTAAAAAACAACACTTAACTTTCATCTTTAAAAATAGTAAGAATTTGACTTCCGCTACATTTCACGTGCAGTGAGCTACATTGGTGACAATGGAACTTACAAATACTACAGAGTAACTCCATTCTTCTACAGGCAAAAATCTCAAATCTCTTCAAAGCCTTCCTCTTAGCTTCTTGAGATGCTCAAATGTGCTGAGTCAACTAATATTTAGTTGGTCTTACCCATACAGCTACATAAAAAGTAATTATCTGACCAGTGAAAACATCTAGTCTGATAGGTGTAGGATAAAAAATAATTAATTGAAGTAATAGAAGTTTTACATTTGTCTTTGAGGCTTTACTCAAAAGTTATGTCACCAGAAATAAAAATTTTAAGATTTGTACTTTATGTATTGTTTTCTTCATCCAGGTATGGAAAACAAGAAGACTACAGGACAACTTCACGCACACACAAACACTGCCTAGGCCCCTTGCAGAGGTGTCATCTGAAAATGTGTCTTGCCACTAAGTTGCTTTTTTATTATGCACAGCTGTTTGATACAGTATTTTACAATAAACCTTTTCACAGAATTCAGGATACTAATTTGGATGTCCTACAAAGTCTTCTATGAAAATAATTTGCTCATGGTATGAAATAAAAATAATTCAGTAACTGCAGTGCAATGTTTAGCTTTCATAAAGGAAAAAAAAAACTCTTGAATATAGAAGTTCCATTTGGAGCAAAATAAAGCTTGAATTGCTTTGTTTTACATTCCAAAACAAGTAGCTGTATTTTGCATAAGGGATTAGAGTTTGAAATCTGTTGCTTTCACTGAAACAGTAATTCTATTTAATGATAAAACCATTTCAGTAAAAATTGCACATTACCTAGTTACAATCCACACATTCAAAGTTAAAACAAAACAAATCACCTCAACAGCTCGTAGAACATCTCTGAAGACAGACCGCTGCTTCCTTTTATCTACTTTGGCTCGGTGCTTGTTTCCATCAGTAGCCAGAGCTCGCAGTTTCTCTGTTAAAAGCTCCATATCTTCATAGAAGAAATCCTGTCCAAAAAAAGTGTTGGGATATTTTTTTAGTTTCTGGCCTCAAGATCTTTTCCTGTGAACAGCAAAATGGATCTCTCCAAATTCTGGGCACGCAGACCTCTACAACCTGTTACTTTTGTTATTTAAAGAGACAGAGAAGGCACTAGCTTCCTGTAGTTACATTTGCCCCATTTATAGTAGTAAGAACAGTCATAGAAACCAGCTTACACAAGCAGGACACTATTAAACTGTTCTGTCAGTCCAAAGCTCCTTCAGTGTGTGTATATACACCTGTCAATCTGTCCTGCTCCGTAACTCCAAGGGACTCAAACTGCCTGTAACTGATCTGCTGAACCTGGCTGCCACTCCTTTTAAGATGAGGGCACTTTCAGATTATTAGCACAGAAGTCATGTTGCTAGAGATTGATTGTGAGACACCATTAGACAGTAAAGAATACTTAGTCATAATTCTTGCATGAGATGGAAAATCAGAAAGCAGAGTTTAAAAAATGCTTAGCACTGCAGTAAACCTCAAAGTATAGTTGTTCAGCAGGAAGTATTTTCTCCACTTACTAACTCAGTGGTAGTTTACCTGGATTAGTAAGAGTATGCAAAGTTAGGTAAAAAACAAGGGGGTTTTGTCTTTGTTTGGTGTTGTTTTGTGGTTTTTGGGGTTTCTCTTAAATCTGAATGCTCCATCATGTCCACTGACTAGGCTGAGCTTGCAGCTTTTTCAGAGAAACTGGTCAAAGGCAAAACACAGTAAGCATTTATAATCTGTGCTGATCATTAAGGATTCAAAAAGAACAATCTGTAATGATTAAAAGGGGCACTTTCTCAACAGGACAGAAGAGAGTTTTAGAGAATATAGTCTCATCTGTTAACACATTTAGAGATTTTAGTTACGTGCAAACAGTTTGACCAAATAAAGGATCAAATTCTAGTCTTTTTGGCTTTTTCCTTTCAATGTTTGTTTCCATAGCCAAGAGACTCAAATCCCTACTGTGTGCAATTATACAGAACTCTCAGCACATAGTTTCAGATTATGCAGTGTCAGTGTGTTGTGTATCCTGGCTCAACTGAAGTTATCCTTTCACTTTGGGCAGTGTGTTCTGGCAAAGCACAGCAGCCTTGATCAAGCTAGGAGCCATCCAAGCAGCTCTCCCACACTGTGCCATGGGTAAGTGGAGCCTGTTTCCTCCAGTGCTGTCAAGAAAACAGTTGAGAAATTAATACAAGATACTGAAGAATGCAAAGGCAAGTTTAGCTGTGTATGAAGCAACATGAGAAACTTGCACTTAATGCAACTCAAAAACAAACCACAAGAAATCTTACCAAACACAGCAACACCAGTATCTGTGCAAAATTTGTGCAGATGTTTTCAAAGTCTCCTCCCTGAAAGTAACCCTAATCCCCACCTGACAAAAGTCACAAATGCTGCATCATGCAATACTAGTTATTCTTCTCAAACCACCCAAGTAAGCCTAATGAAAAGCACAATACTAAAAGTCAGCATGGTTCCTACATAACAATAGATCTTCAGCTGTGAGAGCAGACATGTGCAGGTTATGAATCACTGAAACTTGTCTGTTTCTGTCTAAGTATCTAAGAAATGTTTCCACTACAGTCAACAATACTGATTTTTTTTAAGCTAGTGTTAGGTTTAAATTTTAAAACTTACATACCACTTTTTTAGTTGCTCTTCAGTACAGTTTCATGTCTTTTGTTATATTGGTCCTATTTTGCACTATGAAAATCAATGTAAAAATTATAGCTCAAGTCCTTTACTCCTATTCCCACTTGGATCAGGACAAACTTACTACAAAGAATGTGACTCGGTGAATTATCTGCCACAGTTGAGATCCAGGGTGCTATGCCACATAGGTTAAATAATCTGTGTTGTCACTATCCCAGTGCAGCAAATTTAGTTGCTGGTATCTACTTACAGCATCTGTTTCACGTGCTAGTTCAAACAGAAGTGCTAGTGTTTCTCCAGCAGCTATCCTCATGCTGAGATCATCGCAAGACAGCAGACTTGGAAGTTTATGCAAGTGCCTAAGGAGCAAGCCACATTTAAGACATAATTTTGTTGCCACTGCTTCACTGCATATAAAGACAGTTGTTAAACATTTTGTTTTCAAAAAAAAAAGATACCCACATTTCAATTTTCTTCTTCACTTCATTCATTGGGCAAATGGTCAATAACAGTGTCCATGCTAAGAGAGCACTGATGTGAAGCACAGTATTATGGGTACTTGATACACCATTAGTGTCTCTATCTCTATGATAGGCCTTTGTGAAGATGTTTTCCAGGCATTCCATAGTAGAATACAGTTCCTGAACAGGGGAAAAAAAAGATCATGGAATTTGCTTAAAAGTCACTTTTTTATACTGCCAATGTAATTTTTAAGAAACAGTATTCTTTATCCTCACCGTAATGTCATCAGTGACAATGAAACAGCAAATTCCTAAGCAGGTTGCACACTAAACAGAAAAGAGAGAAGAATTAGTATTTCACACTGATGTTACTGTTAACCAAAGTTTCAAACTTCGACCTCTGAAGTTCAACAACTGAAGCAATTGAAACTTATGCAAAGTAGAATTCTTCAGTGCTATTTAATTCAGCTACTTTATAAAATTTACCTCTCAATTCCCCTCTCAGGATGACTTTACAACATGTACTACTCACAAGCATTTATTTTTTATGATGTACTATTTAAAGTAGCTTACAAAGCTCCTCCAAAAAGCTACATGTACCATTTTCCCCCAAAATAGTTTAAATCCCACTGTGTTTTATTAGCAGAAATTACACTGACTAACAGTATTGGGCATATAACATTTATTCACAACTGTGGGAATTACTTTCCCTTTTCTGCCCTCTATTATAATTAGATAGCATGAAAACACTGGATGTCAAGAGCCTTTCTTGGCACTTTCCAACTTTTACTGCAAGGCCCTACACTTCTCCCTATCTCACATATTCTGCTTGGTCTCCTCTTTAAAAAAAAAGTAAGAAAAATACGTTTTAAAATTGTATTTCCACTAACCACACAGACTTCAAAACTAAAAGCTTTTGTTTGTAGAAACAACTGCTGTTGAACTACCACCTACTACCTTCCAGCTGATTGTATATACTATAACAAACACAGCTTTAGTACAATAGAAGCCAAGTTAAAGAATGCTAGCTAAAACTTCTGAATATAAACTCTTGACAAGAGCTTTACACTGTCTCCAGACAATATTTCAAGTTCACTGACGACACACAGATGAGATGACTGGATAGAAACACTTTTGGTAGTGTGAATGTATCAAGTATATATTTTTTTTATCTGCTATATGTCATTTTATCATACACAAATGTATTTGAAAACCTAAAATTCCTCTGCTGTTGAAGAAGCTAAAATTAATATATGAAGGATGCATCAGTGGGAAAACTTCTTTTTCTCCTGTAGGACTTTTAACATCAGCCCTCAGAACTGCAGTAAGAAGACAGCAACATACTGAGTTAAGACACTTGACAGAGGACTGGATGAAACAGCTTCTTAATGAAATTTCTAGGTTGAGGGAGAGAATCACGTCCAACCTTTAGGTAGAATGTTTTAATCTAGCACAAACTGCTATGCATCATTCAGACTATACTTCAGAGTTACGAGTTTGCACCAGTGTAGTAACTGTTAGTTCTGGATTACACAATCAGGTTAAAACCTGTCCTGTGATCCTGCCTGGCAAACTTTTTATACTTACAGCCTGTCTGGCTTGGATACTAGCTGTTCCATCACAGATAATCTTCTTCAGAACTGGACCAAGGGTCTTAAAAATCTCTTCACTTTCAATTCCTGACCCCATCTGCACACACAGAAGACATGCCAGTCCAGCAGCTGCACACTGTTCGTCGCTCTTACCTAGAGATTAAGATGCTATAATGAGTGATCGCCTGGTGTGTTGCTCCAGTCTGAACACTCGCAAGTCAACATTCTGAAGTCAAAAAGTCAGCACATAGCTTCTTGTTTGAAAGGAATTGGGACTGTGAGGCTTCTGTAATGCTTTAGAGTGCTTAATTTACTTCTGTTAACAACATTCCTGTTTTTAAATTTCAATGTTACTTTTTAACTGACATAGGAAATTCACTGAAGTTATCTCACAGGGGTTACTGCCTTCTAATAATAAGCATGTTAATTACCTTTCTTTATGCAGCGTTCAATGCTATCCGTTAAGGTCATTCTTCTTTCCATGATAAACTCATATAGAATTTTAGAAGAAAAAGCACTTTTCAGACTTTCAAGAGCTGCTTGTCTTGTCTTTGCACTGTTACAAGACAGAAGGAAAAGCTAAAATTAGCACATCACTTAAAGCTCATCCTTTGGCTTATATTTGTCTGTGCTCAATAGAGGACTAACCCACAGCACCATGAAGTATGAAATATTATGAATTGTCTCCTTCCTCAAGGACAGAGAAACTTAGGTTAGATATAGAATTCACAATAGTGAATCAGGCCAGGAATAAAGTCACTCTACTTCAAGCTATTAGGGAAGGAAAATCTGACTTCCACTTATCCAAAACCTTGGTGGAGGCAAGAAGATCTTCTCAGATCCAAAAGCAAAATGAGTCATTTCAGTCAGCATAAAAGAATAATTATCCATATTTCTCTTATTATATCAGAGGAAGACAGAAAACAATGTATGAATGCATTTTCTCAAAGCATACTATACCTCTTGTCCAATGTAAGATCAATGAATCCCTTCAATTTGTATTCTAAATCTTCTTGAGTAGCTTCTTCATCAACTTCAGGCCCTAATCCAGAGGAAATTATTTAAGTCCTACATACACTTTATTAGCAGACACAGTAACATCCAATGCACTATTTTTAATTCTAGTAAGTAGTTTAATATAGAAAATTGCTATAGAATTGTTCAGTATTGCAGCAACAGAATGGTGTTAAGTCTACTACATTAAACTGCTTCTTAAAATATTTTTATAAAAATGGATCTATTGACACATTTGTGCTATTTCTGTACCTGCTTCTTATATACTCCAACAATGAGTGCAAGAGATAAGCAGGTCTTATATGGACTTGCTACAACTGACACCCATCAAACAATCTTGTCAGCAATATTCTCATTCAGCCCATTTATATTGGCTCCTGGAGTACAGCAGGGTATTCCTTTATGGAGTGTTTTAGCAGCCTGTGCTATCTGGCATCACTTCAGATACCTCTGCAACAGCAGCTCAGTTAAGAGTAGCAAGCAGCCACAGAGGAGGTTTCATGCTTTATTACCCTGTAGCAGGCTTCCAGGTCCCCCTTCCCTCAACAAAATAACATTAAAGCAGCCCAGATGAAAGCAGAGACAAAGCACAAATCTAATTTAAAACAGGCAAATGTGACTCTTCCCATTCCAAACTTTTCTGCAGCTCCCATCACCTCAACTACATGTTATGAAAAACAGTGTCTTACAATGCACCTTGAAATCTTCTCCAAAAGTTAGGATAATTTTAATAAAAAGAACTCTAAATAGTTCATGGGAGGCTCAGGAAACTCGGGGTATATCTTTAACAAAACAATACCCACTAGATTAACAATCACAGTGTTTATCAGAATCTCATTTTCCTACTGCTACTTACATTCTATTACTTAAAACTGCTGCAGCAAGTCAGATTTTTTTTTTTTTTTTAAAGATTAATAGAAGTGAAAGAATATACCATCCTCAGTGAAGCTAGCAGGATCACTGAAGCCACTGCAGTGGCTCATAGTTTCAATTGAAGCATCTTCATCACTAAAAGGCTGCACATTTCTGGGCTGACCACCTTAAAGAAAAATGAATACAATAATTTGGTAATTTTTCATATAGAAAATGAGCATCTAGACATCAAAAGTAAAATTCAACCCTCCCAAGAGATTCACCCTCCATGACCCAAACAAAGCACATTTCCTTCCTCTACTTCCACCTGTTTTGGAGACTCAGCTGGCTCCGTTCCAAAAGAAGCCATCTAGTTTTCAAATTACTGATAGAATTCCTAACTTCTGGTTTAAGATCTTTCTACAATCAACATCAAATTAACTGAATTTCCTGTGACCATACTTTCAAAATAGTTCTGCATATATTTCACTGTTGGGATGAGCCATCTGAAAAAAAAATCCATGCAGTCTTTCACTTTTGAGGAACTTCGAGCCAGGGTAAATTATATATTTAGGAAAACATACTTTACCCAATTCAATGCAGGATTTGTGGGATTAGGTGTAGTATGTGCAGCATCAGCAGGCTCCAACCCTGTTTTAGTACTGAATTACAAACACAGGCCAGAACATCAAATATTTCAATGGGGAAAAAAGTTGTCCCTCTCAGGATCAAGAAGGCCTCAGTTCACTAAATTCAATCTTTTTTAAAAAAAAACACTGTATTATTTTTACCAGTACTTCCAAAATTTTCATACCTGCATCTTATGGTTGAAAGAACCTGATAATCCTTAATTTCTATCACTATCTTTAACATACATCTACCTAAAAAAAACAATTTCACTGTTGTTTCTCTAGCAGTTCCAAAATATTATTTAGAGTTCTCAGAATTCTGGGTTTTGGGGGTTTTTCTGTGTTACAACTGATTCTAAATTATTTAGGAAGGCTGCACGCAGTGCTTGCCTGCTTCAAGAGTCTCAAAATGCATTTATTTTATCTAGGCAGCATCGACCTTGAGTTGATGAATATCCAAAGTCTTTCCAATAAAGTTAAATTTACACTTCTGACAGTTCACAGTTTTTAACTGAAAGCCATCTACTTGTATTTATTACCATAAACCTTAACAAACATTAACCAACGCACAGACCAAGAAACTTGGAAGCTCAAAGTCCCAGCATAATCACCTTGTTTCTAATGACGTCAAGCAGGGAAGCGGCAAGAAAGATTGACAGCCATTCACACACTAAACTAAAAGCGGCTGCAATAAGCCTCAGTGAACTGGCCATTTCTTGAACATTTGATACCAGAGGAGCCTGTGTTCACAGTTACAGTAGCCCAAACTTCAATTTCTCACCAGTCCGCAAAATTCGAATCTACCAGACATCAAGACTTCAGCCACACGCATTCTAGAGACGTATTATGACTTTATCTTTCAACAATCTTTTAGTCTAAGAAGGGTATTTTTTAATGATACTGCAGCTTTTCAGAGCACAGTGCGGTGACATACCGCCACGCCAGCCACCACAGTCATCGGAGTGACAGCAGCAGCTCTCTCCCCCGCCCCGGAAAGGCCCACGCCGGCGGCGGTGCGGCAGGATGGACACCGGATGCTTTGCATGCCGGGGACGCCCCCCGACAGCACGGGAGTCCGGTCTCCCCCATACTCGCTGGGGCCAGACAGGCGGCACCGGCGACCGGCAGCCGGGAAGTCTCCGGCTGGGTCGACACTGGCCGCTGCCCTTAAGGCACTATCACCGCCGGCAGCGCCAGGCACGGCCTCCGCCCGAGCCCCCGGGCGCATGCGCGCAAAGGGCGTGAGGTGGCGGTTTCGGGACCGGCTCCTGTCAGGCCAGCGGGGGGCCCCGGGCCACTGCCCAGCTCCGGCTCGCCCAGTGGGGCTCTCCGCGGTTGCCTTTGTCCGTCCTAGCACTTTTACACTAGCGCCGCAGAAAGTCGGGGCGCAGGTGGCCAAGGCAGCCCGGCAGGCCGCAACCTCTCCCGCCGAAAAGCGCAGATTCTCGCGGCAGCCCAGGCGGCCATACGGAACGTCTACAGAACTCCGCCCGCCCTCTGGCTGCACTCACCGGTTCCGCGCTGGTGGTTGCTCCCCCGCTTCTTAGGCTTGGGCATGGTCGCAGCGGCGCTGGGCTCGCCTCCCGCGGCCCCTCTCTGGGTCTCGGTCTCTCTGCTCCCCCCCGCCCGGGAATCAGCGACAATCAGCCGATAGAAGAGCAGGATGGCTTTTTACTCCAACGCTTCTGCGAGGCCGACTTCCCGGTCCGGGGCAGCGGAGGTGATTGGCGAAAGCAAGCAGAGGACAAACAGACAGCAAAGGCAGAAATCCCCGTGAAGGCCCGTGAGCGGAGTCGATGCATCTTTCTCCTCTCAGACACCTGGGGCTAAAGGCGCAGAGGGGGTGCCGGAGCCGCTTTTATAGCCCGCCGAGCTGCGGAGGCGGGGCTACGAGACGTGTCGTTCCCGCGACCAATGGTCGGGGGTTGCGACAGCGAGCAGATGATTCAGTCGCGTGAGCCTGGGACGAGGCTCTGCTGCTGCCCAGTGGCGAGGCTAGGACGTCATCGCCTTTTCGCGCGCCGTATCGCGGTGTTCGCTGGGAGCGGCAGGTTTGGCTGCCAGCCCAGGGGTGGGAGGAGAAGACGGGCAGCGGCCGCCCCGGCCACGGCCCTGTCCTCGTCTGACTGCTGGATGCCGGCCGCGGCTTTGCGCTGCGGCTGGTGGAGCTGACAGTGACAGCCGGAACACACACCGGTTGGCCGTGGGGTCGAACAAGGGGCAGGGGCTGGTGTGTTGGTGAACTGGCTGTGCCCATGCCCTGGCGGTTCTCACTGGCGGGTCCTCCTCAGGACGCTTGAAAGTACCGCACGGGTGGCGTGGCGAGCTGGGGCGGGCCTCACAGGGCCAGGCGGCGTGCAAGCGGCAGTGCCCAGTCTGTGGAGAGGTGCGCTTTGCATACAGGAGGCCTCGCAGCCCTGGCGGGTGGGAAGTGGGGCTGGTGGCGCCGCACAGGGGACATCTGAGGCGGTAGAAACCCCGGGCAGCCCACGCGGCCAGACAAAGGAGCTCGGGCCTTGTGCTGTGTTTTATCAGTGGCAGAGGAAAGGGTTAGCTCGGGTTTGTCACGTGAAGTGCCGTCGGTGCACGAGGACGCCCTCGGCATGCGCGGCTCGTGGGATGAGCGCCGGAAGGGTTCGACTGTGTGCTTGTTTTGAATGCGTGCCCAGGATACGATCTGGACTTACTTTGAATTTCTTGATACACAGAAGTGGGGTTTGTTGTGACATTTTTGTCAGCCGCATCGTCTAATACAGAGATCTGCACTTTATGCTTTTATTTTTAATCCAGAATTCGGTTTCTTGTTTTCTGCTCAATTTCACATAACCACCTAATCCAGATTGGTTTATTTATGAAATGTGAATGTTAGTGAATTTTCACTGATGGATTGTAACAGTACTGCATTTTTTTGAGAGAGGAAAGACAACTTTGCAGAATATGCTGAAAAGCTACATAAGAGACAATTGCAATTCTTTTGCGTACAAAATATATTTACACTGATTTCCAGAAATGTATACTTGTGTAACAATTCTACATGATTGGTACCTGAAAAATAAAGGAAGTGGAGTTTAGTAACTTATTTGGCCATATGGAATGAGGAAAGGCTAGTAGTGTCTCTAGAAAATTGTAAATTGTGATGTTACTTTTGGGCCCTGGTAGAGCCCAATACTTTGCATTGCTGTGCCATGCGAGCCTCCAGGTGAACAATTCCTTGGGCATGGGAGAATCACATTTGTGAAAAGGTCTGGATGGTTCTTCAGCATCCTACTCGAGAACAGAAAAGTGACAAAAATCACATATCTGCATGTGTACAAGACAGCCTAAGTAGCTCAGAGGGACTGGGTTTTTTGCTCGAGCGTGAAATGTTAGAGCAAAGGACAGCATTCCAGGTAAGAAGATGGAGGACTTGCAATACTGAAGGCATAACTGTACATAAGGCTTAATATTAGAATAAGAAAGCAGTGCTGGATAAGGTAGAATACCTAATGGCAGACAAGCAAAGTAGGAGTAGTTGAGATGAGAGATGCCAATACCATTTTAGTGAGGTCAGCCATGTCTGAAAGATTCTCTGTGCTGGCCATCTTAATGTATGGATTAATCTTGGAGGTGCAGACTGACTGGCCTAGATTTCACTGAAACCATTACTCTCCTGGTGAACTCCTTGCAGATGTGACAGTCTGAATAACAGAGAATTATGTGTGTATACATGGTAGTTGAGGCATCCTGTAGTGGACAGGTGTAACAGCAGTAGCACCTTATGGTGGAATTGAAAGAATTGTATGCTTGAAGATATTTTCACCAAGACAGGTAGAGGTAAAGCTCTGGAAAGAGAGAGAGGAAAGGATGTTGCAACTGAGTTGGGAAAAGAACTGCTAAGGTACAGAAAAGTGTTTTGAGACCTGAGCAACCAAAATAAATTGTAAAATGTGCCAAAACCAACTTTGGATATGTGACCATTTTTAATTCTACTTTAGCTTCTGAAACATGCAATTTCTGTGTTATTGAGATTTGCTGGTTATCTGACCAGCAGTTCAGTGAGACCGCACAAAATTTGTATCACTGCTCAATTTTGCCACCTGTCTGTAGCAGAACAGATCCTTTGTCTTGATTGCTGACTTCTTGCCCACTATCCTGATTTATCCTATTGGCAGGAACTCATGGTGCCAGCAGACTGGCTCAAGGCAACTTTCTTACAAAAATCTTTAGCTAAGAGGACACTCAACGTGGTGTTGGCAATCTGTGTACTGATTGTCTGAATTATACTGTAGCTACCGATGGGGATATCACAGCCCCTCTGGTACTAGTGGTACCAGCAGTAGGTGAGATGTGGTGGTTATGAGTTTCATCCATCAGTACAGATTGCCAGAGACAATCCAAGTGTTGATAGGGACGAGGAGGTCTGAGGTCAAGCCAGAAAGCAAAGTCACTGAGTTGGAATCACAATCAGGTTCAGTGCAATAACAAGGGCCAGGCAGACACCAGTCTGGTAATCATCAGACAAGCTTGTAGTGACAGGAAAGACCTGACATCAGCCCGGATGGGTCGGTCTGGACCAGCACATACATGGCTAGGCACAGGCACAAGTATGTCTCAACACATCTCAGGCAAGGCGCCCAAAGGGGAGTACTTAGGCTTAAGCATAGCTTGTGAGTGAAAGCAAGCAGTCCTCACTTCTTACAGTTCTTTCTTATGCAGTAGTCTGTTTTTAGGCCACTTGGTTGCACCATGGCAGACCTGCCTTCAAACACAGGCAGCTTAATGCTCGCGAAGTCCAACTGAGGCTCAGAATGACCAATTGCGACAAGTTGGAAAGGACTTTGAAAGGTCAACTTGCCCAGCTCCCGTAAAGTCAGCAGAGACACTACCAACTAAACCAGGCTGCCCAGGGCCACATCAAATCTGATCTTGAATATTCATCTGTAGGGATGGGTCCGCAAGCACATCCCTGAGTAATCTATTCTACTTCTATTGTAAAGAACTTCGTCTTTATCCAGCCTAAATCTACCCTGTTCCAGTTTAACACCATTGCCTCTTATCCCAGTACTACATGCACTTCTAAACAGTCCTTTCCCAGCCTTCCTGCAGGTCCCTTTCAGGCCTCTAACTCAAGTTGCATGGGGAACAAACAGGAAGAATTGCAAATATGTTCAAGTCTACAGGGTTATGATGTCATTTGCACCACTGAGACATGGTGGGATGGATCTCATGATTGGAGCATAAGGGTAGATGGTTATAGACTCTTCAGGAGGGACAGGCAGGGGAAAAGGGGAGGGGGTGTTGCCCTCTACATCGATAAAGTAGAATCCACAGAGCTCCACCTGGGAACATGTGACGCTAAAACAGAGAGCTTATGGATAAAGGTTATAGGGAAAGCACGGGAAGGGGACATCATAGTAGGAGTACTACAGACCTCCTGATCAGGAAAGTATAGTAGATGAGGCCCTTTACAGACAAATAGGAGAAGCTTCACTCTCACAGGCCTTGGTCCTCATGGGGGACTTCAGCCACCCTGACATCTGTTGGAAGGACAACACAGCACAGCACCAGCAATCTGAGAGGTTCCTGGAATGCATTGATGATAACTTCCTTCTCCAAGTGGTAGAGGAACCCACAAAAAGAGGTGCTACGCTGGACCCAGTCTGCACCAACAAAGAGGGGCTGATAAGTGAAGTGAAGCTGAAGGGTAGCCTTGGCTGCAGTGACCAGGAAATGGTAGAGTTCAAGATCCTCAAGGCATCAAGGAGGGTGCACAGCAAACTCACTGCTCTGGACTTCAGAAGAGCAGACTTCAATCTCTTCAGGGACCTCCTTGGCAGGGTGCCATGGGAAAAAACTCTGGAAGGAAGGAGGTCCCAGGAAAGCTGGTCATTGCTCAAGGATCACCTTCTCCAGGCCCAGAAGCAACACATCCTAAAAAAAGAGGAAGGCAGGTAAGAGCACCAGGAGGCCTGCATGGACAAATAGAGAGCTCCTGAACACTCTTAGATGCAGGAAGAAAGCCTACAGAGAGTGGAAGCAAGGACAGGTAACCTGGGACCAATACAAAGAAATTGTTTGTGCAACCAGAGATCAGGTTAGGAAAGCTAAAGTACAGCTAGAGCTGAATCTGGCTAGAGACATTAAGGGGAACAAGACCTTCTTCAGGTATATTAGTGAGAAAAAGAGGACTAAGGAGAACATGGGACCCTTCCAGAAGGGAAATGGAGAGCTGGCAACAAAAGATATGGATAAGATTGAGGTGCTCAATGAGTTCTTTGCCTCAGTCTTCAGCAGCATGTGCTCCAACCACAATGTCCAAGTCCCAGGGGGCAAAAGTAAGGACTGGGAGAAGGAAGATCTGCCCACTATAAATGAATATCATGTTCATGAACACCTAAGGAGTCTGAACATGCAAAAGTCCATGGGGGCTGATGAGAGCCACCCATGGGTCCTGAAGGAACTGGTAGATGAAGTTAGTAAACCACTGTCCATAATATTGGAAAGGTCATGGCAGACTGGTGGAATTCCTGCTGACTAGAAAAGGGCAAACATAACACCCATCCTCAAGAGGGAAAAATGGATGACACCAGGAACTACAGACCAGTCAGCCTCATCTCTATGCCTGGCAAGATCATGAAGGAGATCCTCCTGAAGGCTCTGCTAAGGCAAATGGAAACCCAAGAAGAGGTGATTGGTGGTAATCAGCATGGCTTCACCAAGGGCAAATCATGCCTGACAAATTTGGTGGCTTTTTACGATGAAGTCACAGCAACAGTGGACAAGGGAAGGGCAACTGATGTCATCTACCTGGACCTGAGTAAGGCCTTTGACTCTGTCCCACATGACATCCTGGTCACCAAACTGGAAAAACATGGACTTGATGGGTGGACAACTCGCTGGATAAGGAATTGGCTGGATGGTTGCACGCAGAGAGTGGTGATCAAGGGCACAATTTCCACTTGGAGACCAGTGACAAGTGGTGACCCTCAGGGGTCAGTGCTGGGACCAGTGCTGTTTAACATCTTTGTCAGTGATATGGACAGAGGAACTGAGTGCACCTTCAGCAAGTTTGCAGATGACACCAAGCTGTGTGCCCTGCTAGAGGACAGGGATGCTATCTAGAGGGACCTGGACATGCTGGAGAGGTGTGCCCAGGCCAACCTCATGAAATTCAACAAGGCCAAGCGTAAGGTCCTGCACCTGGGTTGGCACAATCCCAAGCACAACTCCAGGCTGGGTGGCGAGTGGGTGGAGAGTAGCCCTGAGGAAAAGGGCCTGGGGGTCTGGGTTGATGAAAAGCTCAACATGAGCCAACAGTGTGCATGTGCAGCCCAGACAGCAACTGTGTCCTGGACTGTATCAAGAACAGCGTGGCCAGCAGAGCAAGGAAGGGGATTTCTCCCCCTTTACTCTGCTCTTGTCAGACCCCACCTGGAGTACTGTGTGCAGTTCTGGAGCCCCCAACACCAGAAGGACATGGAACTGTTGGAGAGAATCCAGAGGAGGGCCACGAAGATGATCAGAGGGCTGGAGCAGCTCTGCTGTGAGGACAGGCAGAGACAGTTGGGGCTCCTCAGCCCAGAGAAGAGAATGCTTTGAGGAGACCTTATAGTAGCCTTCCAGTATCTGAAAGGGTCCTAAAGGAAGGCTGGGGAGAGACTATTTACCAGGTCTTATAACGACAGAACAAGGGGAAATGGGTTTAAGTTGTAAGTGGGGAGGTTTAAACTGGATGTTAGGAAGAAGTTCTTTACAGTGAGGGTGGTGAGATACTGGAACATGTTGCCCAAGGAAGTTGTGGCTGCTCCCTCCCTGGAGGTGTTCAAGGTCAGACTGGATGAGGCCTTGAGTGGCCTGTTCTAGTGGGAGGTGTCCCTGCCTATGGCGGGGGGGTTGGAACTGGATGGTCTTTGAGGTCTCTTCCAACCTAAACCATTCTATGATTCTATGATTCTATGATATTGAAATGTAGATATAAGGTTTCCCTTGAGCCTTCCCTCCAGGCTTAACAGCCCAAATTCTTTCAGTCTGTCTTTGTAGGAGAGGTGCTCCAGCCCTCTGATTATCTTTGCGGCCCTCCTCTGGACCCACTCCAGGAGGTCCATGTCTCTCTTATGCTGGGAGTCCCATAGCTGGACACAGTACTCCAAGTGAGGTCACACTAGAGTGGCGTGGTAGAATCATCTCTCTGCTGACCACACTTTTGATGCAGCCCAGGATATAACTGGCTGCCTGGGCTGCAAGTCTGCAGTGTTGTCTTTTGTCCAGCTTCTTATCCACCAGTACCCCCAAGTCCTTTTCTGTAGGTCTGCTGTCAATTTCATCATCCTCCAGCCTGTATTGATAAGCGTTGCCCCAGCGTGGGTACAGGACCCTACCCCTTGCCCTTTTGAGCCTCATGAAATTCTCCTAAGCCTACTTCTCCATACATATCTGATGTATATCTGCCATATACATTCATTAACAGCAAAAGGAGGACTAGAATCTCCATCCCCTATTGAATGCGGAGGGTGACCTATTGACTAAAGGCAAGGAGAAGGCTGAGGTGCTCAATGCTTGCTTTGCCTTGGTCTTTAGCACTGGATCCAGCAGTGCCCTGGGCACCCACCCTTGTGAAGTAGGAGTCAGGGAGGGGAATCAGAATGAGGACATCACAATAAACGAGGAAGTGGTCTCTGACCTGCTGTGCCACTTAGACATACACAGGTCTGTGGGACAGGATGGTCTGCACCTAAGGGTGCTGAGGGAGTTGGCAGATGTGCTTGTCAAGCACATTCCATTATTTACCAGAAGTCCTGGCTAACTGGGGAGGTGCCAATGGGCTGGAGGGTAGCAAATGTGACACCTATCTACAAGAAGGGCAGAAAGGAAGATCCGGGAAACCATAGACCTGTCAGTCTGACCTCAGTACCAGGGAAGGTCATGGAAAAGGTAATATCAAATGCCATCATACATCATATAGATAACAGTCAGGGTATCAAGCCAAGTCAGCATGGGTTTATGAGGGACAGGTCCTGCCTGACCAAACTGATCTCCTTCTATGACAAGATCACCTGGCTACTGAATGAGGGAAAGGCTGTCGATGTTGTATTCCTAGACTTTCAAAAATCCTTTGATACTGTTCCCCACAAAATTCTTGTAGATAAATTGGCTACTCATGGCTTGGACAAGCACATTGTCTCCTGGATAAAGCACTGGCTGGACTGGAGGGCCCAAAGAGTGGTGGTCAATGGAGTTAAATCCAGTTGGCAACCAGTCACTAGTGGTGCTCCTCAGAGATCTGTGTGGGGACCACTTCTTTTAAACATCTTTATTGA
Source organism: Psilopogon haemacephalus (assembly GCA_013396835.1). Taxonomy (NCBI): domain Eukaryota; kingdom Metazoa; phylum Chordata; class Aves; order Piciformes; family Megalaimidae; genus Psilopogon; species Psilopogon haemacephalus. The sequence continues at coordinate 32,441 of VWZI01008786.1, read as the reverse complement.
TGACCTTGACTCAGGCATAGAGAGTGTCATCAGTAAGTTTGCAGATGACACCAAGTTAGGTGGCAGTGTTGATGTGAATGAGGGCAGAGAGGCTCTTCAGAGGGACTCAGATAGGCTAGACCAATGGGTCAACATTAATGGGATGAGTTTCAACAAGGCCAAATGCTAGGTCCTGCACTTGGGTCACAGCAACCCCAAGCAATGCTACAGGCTTGAGGTAGTGTGGCTGGAGAGCTGTCTGGCAGAAAAGGATCTGGGGGTTGTAATGGACAGGCATCTGAATATGAGCTAGCAGTGTGCCCAGGCAGCCAAGAAGGCCAATGGCATCCTGGCTTGTATTAAAAATGCTGTGGCCAGCTTTGGTGAGGCCACATCTCAAGTATTGTGTTTAGTGCAATACAAGAGAGATGTGGAGGTGCTGGAGCAGCTCCAGAGGAGGGCAATGAAGCTGCTGAGGGGCCTTGAGAGTAAATCTTGTGAGGAGTGACTGAGGGAGCTGGGGCTGAGAGGAGGCTGAGAGGAGACCTCATCGCTGGCTACAAGTACCTGAAGGGACATTGTGGAGAGGCTGCAGCTGGTGTCTTCTCACAGGTAATTGGAGACAGAACAACGGGTAATGGCCTCAAGCTGAGACTGGGTAGGTTTAGATTGGACATTAGGAAAAAGTTTTTCATGGAGAGAGTGGTCAGGCACTGGAATGAGCTGCCCAGGGAGGTAGTTAAGTCACTAGCCCCGTATTTGTTTAAGGATTGTTTGAATGTGGTGCTTAGAGATACGGTTTAAGGTGAATCTTGTAGAGTAGGCTTTTAGATTGGACTTGGTGATCCTGAGGATCTTTTCCAACCTGGATGTTTCTGTGATTATGTGATTCTGTGTGACATGACTTACCATACATATCTGACTGAGTGTATGTGGCTTAGTAAGCATTTGTATGCCAGAGTTTATTTGAGAGATATCATTTACAAACGATTGGAGGCATGACCAGATGCACGCTGTTTATATTATTAAATGCTGTAAAGAAGTCAGAAACAAGAGAATCTCATAGATCTTTGATTCATCTGGATGTGCTTCTGTGTCAAAAGTGCTTCTTCAGACAAAATCCTTTGAATTTTCTTTTTTTCTTTCTGTCATTCCTTAGGATATGACTCTCCAGAGACAAGAGAATCCCAGGCTTATTCTCTGTGGGCATAGGTGGGCCTTGTATCTGAAGGGAAAGACTAAGGCTTGGAAGGGAAAGCTCATGTCAGTTCTTCACTGGGAAGGTGCTTAAAGGGACATGGGTACTTCAAGGCATAGATGCAAGTTGTATCTGATCGGTTCATAAAGAGTGATTAATGACATTCTGAGAGAGCAATTGTGAGTGAAATTAATTTTGAATGGACAACTGTAAGATAAAACCTTTAAATGCAAATATAGAGAGGGAAAGCCAGGAGGGGGGCAGCTTTTTCTGTTTGAATGCTGGAACACATTTTGGAGCACTATATAGTTCCTGCTATAATAAAATTACATTGCAGCAAAAATTGTCCAGCATCCAGGTTGGAGCTCCTTTCATTTTTCTTACATCATGTACCTCCTGTCTTTTTATTTATATTTTGGAAATCTGACCAGTTGTGGTCTGGATGTATCCAAGAACCCCAAGGCCAGCATAAAATGAAATGAGATGGCAGCCTCACTATTTGAGTCGTTGTTAGAGCCTGAGGGAGTTCTGGCCTTAGCTGAAGGGGTTAATTCAGATACTGAGGGATGCTCCCATTGTCTGCAGCTGACTGAAGTCCAGAGGTCTAAGGTGATGGCAGAGTAGCTTATACTCTTTTCCCTAGTTTTGACTGGTGTATGGGCACACAGAGGATATTTTGAGGTAAAATATACATCAGTCAGGAAAGAAGTTCACTTGTTTATGGTGAGCTGATGGATTTAGCAAGTCTGCCTGCTGAGACAGAGGCATGACTGTGCAAACCAGCTAAGTGGTTAATGGTCACAGATCCTATCCTCTCACAGTCCTAATGGAGTTTATGTTATAAATGCAGTGCTAGAGGCATATGTTGCACACAGCACATGGCTTTCAAATTTACAGTCCTCTTTAAATGAGCAATTTCTGCAATACAAGATATGTGGACTTTGTCAATCACTCTATTTTATGCAGCTGAGCGCATCCTCAGTCATACAGTACCTTCACTTTCCACAGCAGGGGAGTTCAGTTGCATACATACTCCACATATTTGTGCTGGTTTTATCCATGTTATGCTGATATGTATCTCCTTTTCTTGAGGCAGATCCCTCACTCCATATTTGTCACTTATTCATGCCAAACTTCTTTGGACCTCAGTAAGAATTTTTCCTGGTAAGTCATGAAGAAACAATACATACTTAAACTCTCTGCTACACATGCCATTATTAAATTCATGTCTAAATTTGTCAGCCTGAACTTCCAACTGTCACTGTCAATAGCAACTGACTGCAAATATTATCTCTAGCAATAACAGTATTACAAAGCAACTGTGCCCCCATGGAAAAAAAGAAGGTAAGAGTCTATGTGAAACATAAGGCTCTTGCCAACATTCTTCAGTAGCTAAGAAGATTTTGCTAGAATAAGAGTGAACAAATTTATGAAAAGAAGTGGGGGTTTTCAATTAAGCAAATAGATTAAGGTCCAAATTCAAGTTTAAACTTAACATTTTTCATTACTTCAATCCCTCTAAATTAATTTCAAAGTATCACATTTGGATAGAATTAAAGGGCTATGACACAGCCTTTCCCCTAGCATGTGATACAATAATCAGCAGTATGCATCTTGTTCCCCTTAGCAAACATTCTTCTGTTGCATTGTGACACTGGTGACCCAACTGGTTAAGCAATATTCAGTGTCATTTGTAGAGGAAACTGATATTTCTGTGTTTCTGCCCCCTTATTTTTGAGTGATGTGTATAGAAGCTTATTACACTGAAAATTACAAAGGATTATAGCAGGAACCAATACTCCAAACCTTATTTCTGCCACTGCTTTAGCCAAAACCTCTCTATATATTCACAGTTCCATATATATTTTTTTAGCTGTTTACCAGGCACTTGGCTGTATTCTGCTGGCTCATTTGGTGATAAACAGCTGTGATCGATAGTCCAGGTTTGTATTTGCTGGGACACTTTTAACTGATTGCCCCAAGCACTTCAGGCTTGCACATGGGGCTGACCCATGGGTAATGTTTTGACATTACTGCAACATGTCATGAAGTATAATGATGTTAACTTGGCCTAATTTGCTATCAATTTTATACCTACCACACATGCCACATGGGCCATGGAAACATGTTCAGTAGTGTTTCTGTTCCTTCTAAATAGCCTATTATAGCATTCATGCATCAGAAGTGTGGTCCTCCCTTGCTTTGGGCATCACAAGCATTTTGCTCTTCAGTTTGCTGGGATATACAACACAAGGGTACCTCATGCTCAGTGTTGTAGCCATTCTAGGTTTTTCTCTTAAGCGATTCTGGTCCCAGGGGATAGATTTTGCTGCCCTTCCCCTTGATGCAGATGGTGAGCAACAAGGCAGCAGCACCTTGCAATAATTCTTTACCAAAACACATAAAAAATCTAAATAAAAGAGCATAGTACAAAGCATCGGGTGAGACCTTTTGTATCTGCCAGTGCAAATGTTTGCTTTTCCAGGTACGGTCGTTGTGTAAGGTCTCAAATGAACTAATTCAGCTGCAGTTTAATTCTAGCCAAATTTGTTATTCTCCCATCTACATCTGGAAGGCTGTTTCCAAAGATCAGCTTTCTGTTTATCAAACCAATTTATTTGTGCTCAGAATTTCTCCATTTGTCCTGCTAATAAACCTGACCTTCACCTCTTCTGTGGTGTTTACACTTTTGGGACAAGCTGGTTCCTTTCCTAGCCTTTGTTTCTGATTTCCTAAGGGAATATTCTTCCTATGTAGCTTAAGGTATTTAAATAAAACATGTAATTTAGGAGCCAACTCAGAACTTAAGTAGGCCAAATGACTGGAGATGCCCGTCTCTTTCTATTGACTATAGGAGTCCCTGGTGATTGTGCTACTAACTTACGAATCTTTGCAAAGTACCTGAAGTTGAACAACACAAATCTGGGTTTTAATGCTCTTTGGTTTTATCTGCTGACCAGTCTTGAAGTCTTCCTTTGCACTAGTTCCTGTGGCACTTTTCCTCTCTAGAACATAAATGGCCAGCCAGTATTCCTGATCAAATCTCATCACTGTCATTGATAGATTTTGTGCTTTTTTGTCTGTTAGAAATACAGTGTCTGAATTAGTTTGCCTGAATTCCATACTGTGTTTCCTTCCTCTCCATGATTTCCAGTTCATTAAGTCCATCGTAGTGACCTGAAATTCATGTTAGTCTTGAAGTCCATGATCTTCCATCATGGATTATTAAATTTTACTTTATTTCTGTTAGCCTAGGCCTCATGGTCAGTTCTTCCTGGGCTATATTTAAAACCTCCTTTATAAAGACATCACCTCCCACTTTATGTGGAAGTTTTAAATGTCATTATTTAAAACTCTCTTATTTCTGGTGTTCTGGTAGTTAGTGGCAGCATTAGGCTGCTTGCTCCCAAGAACAAGAAGTACCTGTTGGAAGTCTGCATTTTGTGTTGAATAGTCACCCAGTCGTTGCTTGTGTATTTGTCAGGCTGCTCAAATAGTGAACATCAAAAGGTGTCATTTCTTATTGACCGATTAGTTCTTGAAATGGAGGGAAATGTAACAATAAAGCTGTTATCAGCTATCATGTAACTGCAGACCTATTTCCATTCTGTCAGAGGAAACTGCTGCTTATTTGAAAGACGATTATTGGGCTACTGCTTATTTGAAAGGTGATTTCTCAGTGCAAGTTGCATTAAGAAAACAAACAAAAAAAAGAGGCACATTTATTTGCTCTAATGCTCAGCTTGTGATTGCCAGTTAGCTTTATATTTTTGTGTTGACAGAAATAGTACATGCAACTGCTCTGGTTCATAAAGTCCAGTTGACAAACAGGTGACAACTGAATGCATAGGGTGTTTTTTAAAGGAATAAACACGTCCTGCAACTAGCAAAAAAACCTTTATCTTTTTCAACAAGGCCAAGTGCCAGGTCCTGCACATGGGTCACAACAACCCCACGGTGTGCTAGAGACTTGGGTATGTGTGGTTGGAAAGCTGCAACTTGGAGAGGGAGCTGGGGGTATTGGTTTACAGCTGACTAAGTATGAGTCAGCAGTGTGCTCAGGTGTCCAAGAAAGCCAGTGGCATCCTGGCTTGTATTAGAAACATTGTGGCCAGCAGCAACAGGGAGTAGATTACCCCCTGTGCTCAGCACTGGTGAGGCCACATGTCGAGTGTTGTGTTCAGTTCTGCGTCCCTCACTACAAGCACATTGCGGTGCTGAAGCATGCCCAGAGAACAGCAAGGAGGATCATGAAGGGCTTGGAACACATCACATATACGGAGCATCCTAGCGAGCTGGAGTTGTTTAGTCTGGAGAACAGAAGGCTGAGGGGAGACCTCATTGCTCTCTACAGCTACCTGAAGGGAGGTTGGAGTGAGGAGGGGGCCAGCCTCTTCTCCTTAGTGTCAAGCGACAGGACTGGTTTCAAACTGTGCCACAGGAGGTTCAGGCTGGATGTTAGGAAATACTTATTCACAGAAAGGTTTCTCGAACACTGGAATGGTCTGCCCAGGGCAGTGGTGGAGTCACCATCCCTGGAGTTGTTCAAGCACTGTGGGGACATGGTGCTTGGGGACAAGGTTTAGAATTGACCTGTCAGTGCTGGGTTGAGGGTTGGACTGGATGATCTTAGAGATCTCTTCCAACCAGATGTATTCTGTGATTCTGTGATTGAAGCTGCTGGGACCTGCCAAAACCCATGGTCCACAGTCTGAATAACACATAGACTTCATAATTCTGTCTACACAAAAATTGGAAAGACGAAGAGCAGTTTATTGTTGTGAAAGATTTTAGCTGCTGGCTTATAGAAAGCTGGTTGAGCAAGACAGGGAGTGGCAGAGGTAATTTCCAAAGAAGGGAGAGTTGCTCTTTTTCTGTGGTGTCATGATAGCTACATGGCTTTAATTCTACCTAAGTCAAAACAAGGAAATACCAAGCTACATGCCTTGTACTGGTGCATCCCAGATAGTTATGAATTTGTGCCTTCCTCTTTCCCTCAAGATAATGATGTGTTCCCTTCCCATCTCTCTCTATTCAACATCTCCAACTCCTTTCTCACACCAGGGCTTCTGTGTGAGCCACATCTGAGTACACTTTTTCTCCTTCCAGGGACTATGTCCCTTCTTTCCTTTTCCCTCACCATGGCCACTGTGACTCCTTTCCTTATTGTCCTCCTTCCCTTCTCTTTCACAGATTATTCATTTGGGCTTACACTGAGAAGAGCTCAAATTTTCACAATGCTGGAAGACCTTTTCAACTTATTTTCTGAGAGATGGGGATTTCCAGCTGTTGTCAGAAGTGCTGGACATGCTATCTAGAGGCTCTGTCAACTGCTGTCTGGTTGACTGGCCTCAAAATCAGGCAGTTTCTGCCCAAGGATGTCTGTAAGGTTTTCCCAATGTTATGGAATTGGTTGAATGCAATATTGTACAGTTACCCTATTACAAGGAAACATAAATAAGCAGACATGGGTATGAAGGTTTTTATGGGGCCTGGCTTCAACTCCCAAAGGTGAGATCTTACCTTTGAATGCAAAAGCTGTGTTATCTTTCAAGCACTGTTGTATAATATTAACAGGTTCACATTGCTAGTGCTAAGTAATCACTATTTGTTCAATAGCAACTATGCAAAGGTACTTTTTCACCAATGGATGAAATGTGTGCCTTTCTTGGCAGAACAAGAATACTCTCAGATGAAGATAGAGAAAGAGTACGTGAATGGAGCAGAAATAGGATGCTACCTATGAAGTGCAGAGAACGTACAGACAATAAGATTTAGATTTTTCAGTTGCTGTCAGTGCTGGCCAAAAAATAATGACTCATTCAAATATGCTTAAGAGCTGCACTTTGAAAATAAGAATCCGGGCAGACAGATATTGGCGTGGAAAAGTACACAACAGTTTGTTTAAACAGTGTCTTTCACAATCAGCTACTCAGCAACACGTGACAAGCCACAGTACTTTTTCCACATCAGTAGCCTATGCCACCTGTCCTAGCTCTGTCACCTTGGTTTGCATCCATCCTTACCATCCCTATTCCACTGCCCATCTGCCACTGCAACTCTCATCCACTCGTAAGTGTATTTCAGTCCTGAGGATACAGCAATATGAATTCTCAGTCTTATTTGGCACCTGCTCTACCCTCTTTTCAAGTTTTTTTCTGTGGCATGCAAGCAATTTTGCAGGCTGTTTAAAAAAAGCAGAAATTTATCATGAGAACTGCTGTGTAAATGCCCACCCCCAAGAAAAACTGTTGGAAAATATGTGTCATCAGAAATATGTAATCTCATTTGTGGTGAGGTCTGTGGGTAAAAACATGCTGTTTTCCTGAGTTTGTCTGAGTATTCTCAGAAAAAGCATCTTAAAGAATGAGAAGAAATTATTAAATTGAAAAAAAAAAAAAAAAAAAAGAGTGAAACAGGAAAATATGTGACCCTGTCTCAGTTTCTTATTGAGTGCTTGGATATCTATGTCTGTCCATAGAAGATCTGCCTTCAGCAGCTTGCTTTCTCATATAAGAGAGAAAAGTACTGAAAACAGTGCCTGCTAGACTCCAGTCATGCACTGTGGAACATGGATATGTCATCTCTCAGACACAGTGCATACAGACTCAGGGATTCACCTGCACCCTCTGCACCATCACCACTAGTGCATGCAGCAGCACTCTGTCCCTGAGTGGGCTCAAAATGCACCATAATGGAGCTGTCAGCAGAGACTCAGTGTAAATACCCACAGACGCTGTGCCTCATGAGCTGGCTCATTGGAGGTGATAATCACAACATGTAGTGCTGGCAGCATTCCTCTGCCTTGAGGTCAGCATCCCAAACCAGTCAGACTGATGCCATCACCTCACCACACCTGCCAGTAACATCATTAAATGCCAAATTTTCTTCTCCAAGAAGTCAGCAACAAAGCTCTGCTCAGCCCCAGCCATCAGGCACCTTCATGTGGATGGGGATTGGCCAAGGCTAGGTTGGGACATCAGTCCACATATGGGTGGGTGTTGGGATCAGGCCCGGTGAGAGTTCTGCTGACATGTGGCAGCTCAGCACCACTAATCTCCCTGCTACTTCTAAGACAGATGCAGTGAGCTCAGGGTGGAAAGCAATATGACCAAGGTCACAATGGAAAAGATAAGATGTTGGAAGATAATCCAATACAATGGATTGCTGTATTGCATGAAATGTTACTGCTGTGCTTCTGAGAGCCCTAGGATGATCAAGTGACAAGGAAGGGCAACCTAATTATTTTGAATTTTTTTTTTCAATTTGTGTGGGTTTAGGTATTGGGTTTAGGTTTGTTTGGGTTTTGGGGTTTTTTTGTTTGGTTGGTGTTTCCGTTTTTTTCTTTTTGCTCTTTGGTCTTTTTTGTTGGTTGGGTGGTTTTGGTTGTTTGGGTTTTCTTCTGGGGGGTGGGGGTTGTTGTTTTTGTTCTGTTTTGGTTTGGTTTGAGATGCCACTATTAAATCTAGAGAAAGCTCCCTTCTGTCAGGTGATATTGGCAAGAGCTAATCACTATTCCAGGCTGCATTATACATCTGTGTTTAAATTCAGGCATTTCAGAGGGCATCACACTTTTAAGAGAGGCATACTGTAAAGCTCTGTGCTACAACTTGAAAAGGCAGACAGCACTCAGCCTGCAGCACAGATGGGGATGGAGCTCACAAGCCTTAAAAGTGCCCTTTCCTTCTCCTGCAGCCCTAAGCCTGTAGAGCAAAACATACCAGACAGATCCTTTTTGGATGCTGTTGCCCAGGACCTCTTATATATGATTCCACACCACTGCATGCCCTGTTTGCAAGCATTACAAAAATCTGCTCAGAGAATATTAATATATTGTTTCCCTCTTCCTACATCACAGAATTAGTCTATTAAAATCTGCAAATTATTAAAATATCTTCAAATCTCTCTGGTCTATTTATGTTGTAAAAGTAGTTCTGGAGGAATTTGGCATAGTCTGTAGGTTATCAACACACCAGTAGTGCTGCATGTACCATCCCTTCCATTTTTCATTTGAAAATGTCTCTCAGGAGCAGTAGAAAAACATACTGAAATTTTTAATTTCACTGCCTTTTAATGCAGCTGAGTAGATAGAAATAAGGAAGAGAAACAGATACACATATTAGACTATTAAAGACTCAGGTAGGATGAATACTCACTGTAGCTTGTAATAACATTTTTGACACAGGTAGTAATAGAACATAATTGCATTTGAGGTGTTTAAGAGAAGGCACTTCTCATACAGACTACCCAGAGGAACAATTAGAGATGCAAAGGTCCATTCTCTTCCTGTGGTCTCAGACACAGAATATATTAAAGTATGAACAGATCCAGATGTTGCAGTCTTTTGTTCTGAAAATTAACTAACCTGATAATTACAGTTTTGTGTATAAGTAAAGGAAGCTTCTTTTGATCAGCTCTACTTTTAGGTCAGGTTGCTTTACATCAAAATAAGCACTGACATGGCTTGCACAGAGGACATCTCCAAGCAGTATTAGTGAGATTTTCTTGCAACAGAGCTCATTATACTTTGAGGGTTGTGGGTCTTTAATTTGCATAAGGCAAAGTTGTTTGGAAGTCTCTACCGTGACTGAAGTGCCTTGTAGCTACAAAATCTATGTATTCCTTCCAGCAGTCTTAGGCTTTCTAACTCAAAGAAGCCCCTTAAAATATCCTAACACCCTTTGTTTCCAGTAGTCACAAATGACGGAAGAGGACAATGCAGGAGAGATTTATTTCCATAATCATGATTCACCTTATCTCATTAAAACAAGCAGCTAGCCAAAGCTTTAGGTGTCACAGTCTTCTGTGAGGATACATTGGTGATGAAAGCAGATACTTCTCCATGATGAGAGAACCTGTTTGTTCACAAAGGCAGCAGGACAACTTACATCCGCAAATTTACCAAGAAATATGATAAGGGGCCCTGTCTTTTCTCATTGTTCAAATTCCCTTGAGTGCAAATAACCAACAACCATTACCCTCCAAATCTTTTCTGGGGACACGTTCCTGGGCTACCCCAGCAGTTCTAAAAGCCATGGGATGCATCCTTGCCAGCCTGAGTCCCCATGTGCTGGCACTGCCATGGCTGCCCTGTGAAGCCCAGGGTAGTCCCAGGGCTTCTCTGTGGCCTTCAGCTTCAGTCCTTCAGCTCAGCAGCACAAAACCCACTACACCTGGCAAGGGAGCTCGTTTCCCCAGCATGCTCTTTATTCTGGTCAATAAATAAAGAAATAACATTCTGGGAGCAAAAGCTTATAACAGAGAGTTTTATATTTATCACACATGACAAATCCTGGCTGTAATACAAGCACCCATGTCAATAGGTTTAGCAGCTGTATTGCCTGAAGGCTGTCCATATTTAGAAGGGTAAATAAGATTTTTTTTTTTTCCCCAGTGGTTGCTGACAAAGCTCATAACAGGTCTAATAATGCTTGTGTCCTGTGGGAAATATGTATGTTAATTTGCCTGTGTAAACACACATTCCTCCTGCCTAGCTCTACGTGTTCCTTCACAGGTTTTATACAGTTACATAAACAGCTTAATCCCAGTGCCTCTTCTTACCAAATGACTGACGTGTCCAAAGTCCAGCAGCCCAAAAACCTATTTTTCATCTCTATAGTTTCTATGCAGATTCTCTGTGGTCCTCCTCTGCTCTGGAGTCAAATGTGTTTTGTTGTGAGCCATGAAGATCAAATGAATTACAGCTACTTTAGACTATTTTTTTAGCCTTTCTTTCTTTCTTTCTTTCTTTCTTTCTTTCTTTCTTTCTTTCTTTCTTTCTTTCTTTCTTTCTTTCTTTCTTTCTTTCGTCCTTTCTTTCTTTC
>VWZI01008786.1:2632-21199 GCA_013396835.1 Psilopogon haemacephalus | reverse complement strand
CTTTCTTTCTTTCTTTCTTTCTTTCTTTCTTTCTTTCTTTCTTTCTTTTTCACAGGAATCTGGGAAAGTCATGATTTCCAACAGTTTTATTTATTGACTTCCCTATCCCTGTTATTTGCAACTTAAGTGTGAAAAAATGACCTTCAAATCTGCACATAGGTCTTTTCACCTACAACTGTAAAGGCTGCTTTTCTTGTTTATGGTTGTTTGCTTTTGTTGTTGTTGTTGTTGTTTTTTACAGTTTTTAAACGTTGATTGATATCATCATCACTGCTGCTCAGCATGAAATGTGATTTATGAATGGAGGGCACGAAAATGGTTTCCATTGCTGCCATCTTCTGGTGCAGTTAATGAACTCCACAGGGCAATAACAAAGGCACATTATCAGAGAAGAGAAATTAAACAAACTGAAGTATCATGTAAATTTTCCTGAAGGCAGCTGTTAGATGCCAGAAAAGCATCTTAAAAGGTAATATGCACCAGAAGGACCATTGCCAGCTGAAAATTGCAATGCTCCCTGGAACTGCCTTGCCCATTGTTGTAGTGCTGCTATAACACCCTGATTATATTAGAAAACGTGGAAAAAAATCCCGAACAACAACATCAAAAAAACCCCAGTGTCTCTCTCAGAAGGCATTTGATACAGTTGATCTGCAATCAATTTTATGGTTTTGCTGAAGTAGTGTCTCCATTCTTTGTATGGCTCTTTCAGCATGAGGGGAAAAAGGAAGAACATACTGGTTTTAAGCAGGTAAATGTGAAGCGATGGAAATCATCTAGGAATCTTCAAGGAGAGATGCAGGCTTAGAAATTACTTCAATTTACTTTTTGGAACTGATCAGCTGTAGCTTCAGTGGTTTGATAATTGTGCTAAATGAAAGAAAAATTAATGCATATCATAGAGTAATAATAAGTAAATATTTAGGAGCTATTTTTTACTGCACACAACAATGCATTTCAGAGCAAACAATAGCCTTTGTTGTGTTCTGCATAGAGAGCAACTCTGTGAGGTGCACAGCTGAAAACAGTGGGAATCCATGACACCAATATAAAATACATTGAATTTCTGCCCTCATGTTGTGAACAAAAGCACAGTATTCAGTCTGTATTCAATTCATTCATGCTGAATTTCAGATTCTTAGGATTTTTGTTGTTGTGTTGACTTGCTTGTGAGTTCAAATTAATTTTTAATGATTTAAGAACCCAGAAAGTGTTCAATATTTCCTGAAATCGAACCTATATGCCTCATCTGCAAGCTCCAGTAATCCTCAGAAATTCATACTGCTGCTGTTATGGGGGATGATGGAGCACTCATAGCTTTTTTATCTCTTCCACAATCATTCCTCCATTCATCATCCAGCCAGCTGGCTGTATCGGCTCCCTTTGGAGTTCCTTTCCCTGACTAAGCAGTGCTGCCATAAAACTGCATTGTATCCCTGTGCTCTGCCCTTCCTCCACAGATGTTACCATTTCAATGGGCATAGCTAAAATACTGCTCTGCCAAGTTCCTCTTGGCCAAGATACTTCCTGATGCTGATTTTTTTTTTTTCTTCCTAGAGCTCGTGCCAGCCATGTACCTTTCTCACCCCAAGGACAGAATGGCTTTGGTTTGCCCTGGCTGGCAGCCTGCCTGTATGGCATCTAGGTTTCTGGAGTTCAGCATGGTTGCCATATGATCAGATTAAATAATTTGAGGGGTAATAAACAATTTAGTGGTGCACAGCACTCTCTGGAGCATAGTCATTTACCTGCAACAGATATTTTGCTCACAAAAATTAATGCAAAACACAGAAATGTGAAGGCTAAGCTTAGGCAATGGAGTAAAGTAATAGTCTCAAATAAGACATTCTGTATACATCTCTACCATGCAATGAACTGGGTGAATTTTGTCTGTCAATTTCTATTTGTCAATCTCACTGCCAACTACTCATGTGAAATACAACTGAATCTGATATGACTGCTCAAGAATAACCATAATCGGAGTCTGAATTTATTCTGTATGTTATCACTGTTGTATGGAATAAGATAACTAAAGATATGCTTCTTTTTGCTGTTCTTGTGCCTTGCTTAGTTCATGTGTCACATCAGTGTGTCTCTTTAAGAAGGTGTGTAAAGGAAAAAGAATTACCATTCATTAAAGTGTGGCCTAGTGCGGAATTCATGAGTAATGACAGGTTGAGCAGGGACTGCATGGTGACAGCTGTAGTGCCAAGCAGTTGTTTGGTATGATTCAGAAATTAACATCAAACTTATGGCATTCTTGTAGAGTGGGTGAGAATGAACGTGCACAGAAGACCTGTGAAATATTTATGGTTTATTTGTCTTTTCATAACCATCGCATGTGACACACATACCTGTGGGAAACCCCCACTTATCTGTGGCAGAAGCAGATGACCAGAAGCGTTTGCATGCAGACTGCAGCCTGAATGAAGCAGCCTGAATTTCAGTGAGCTCTGTGTGTGTGTGTGCAGAGCAGGATAAAAACTGGAAGCATACATTCTTTAAGTGTAGTATCTCTGAAGGTGTGGCTTAGGGCACTTTTTAAAACACTTCGACTGCACTTGTGCTGCTCAGTTTTATCATTGAACCAAGGAGGGAAATGGGAGATTGAGACATTTGGTAAACAACACACTCAACTTTCCTTGAAAATATGTCTTAACAATGGGCAGATGTTGATTTGCTGTTGACTCTGTTGTGTGTCTCCTTCACCTAAACCAGGGTCCTGGATTGCCATGGTTTTCAGCCCAACAGTTTTCCCAGGTGCACAGTTACATCACATGCACAGAAGTTATTTACAAGTAGTTGTTCTGTGAACAGGACTGGGTGATTTCACACATTTCCCCACATCTTCCCCAACACGATTCCTGGTTACCTCCTCTTGGCAACCACACCTGCTCTCATGTAACACTGGCCAGATCTCCTCCATCTCCCATACTCTGTCCCTTGGTTCTTTCAACTGTACATAATTTTTTCACTAATTCCGTACTGCAATATTTCATCTTCCTCTCATGCCTCTATGTTTTTGGCAGCTTAACAACCAACATATGTTCTGGCAGGTCCAGAGCTATGTGTGTGCTGCCTGGCTTGCCAGTGTGCACATGCTGTTCACACGGTGGAGCAATACCTCTTGCAGTGGTGGAGGACTGAGCTACCCTTTCCTCTCTTCCTTTGTAGCACTCCTACAGTACTCTCTATGCAGTCACCATCATTTTGTGATCCTTGTAGGAGTTAAATAACTTTGAGACTTCCACTTCTTGGGAGATTTGGTAAAAATAGCATGGCTGCTTCAGGATTCTTTGCAGGATGGTGGCACAGACAAGAGGACAGGCAGCCACTGCAATTGCACAGCTTCAATTCATTTAAAAAACTAGCTAAAAATTGATTACATTTCAGATGGATCCTGAGGAGCTGGACTCATTACCATCACCTTTTGTCTGTCTACCAAGACATCTTCTTGTCTCTTATCTTGAATTGCAAGGTTCATGGGGAGAGATATTTATTTGTGCTCTCTATACTCTCCCTTACAGTAATAAAAAGTAATAACAGATAGATATACACTAGATTTGTCTGGATTCATTTTCTATGGCAATTGTTCCCTACAAAATTGTTTTAAATGCCCCAGCAGGTGAAGCCAGTTAACTCAAACTTCAGTGTGATTGAGGATGCTGCGAGCTGCCCCTTGACCTCTTCCTCAGCTGCTCGCTTCCTCCCCAATACAGTTTTTTGGGGTTTTGGCTTTTTTTTCTGCTATGACCTCTGGCACTCAGTATGCTCATCTCCATCTGAAATTTGTTGTCATGGAGATTTGGGCCAGTGCTCTTGGGGGAGAGTCTGTCTCTCTCAGCCATCTGAATGACAAGCTCTGAGCAGACCAGCAGCCCCATGGAGCATGGTCCCCAGCAAGGTCTAGCTGCCACTTGGCTTGTTAATTCTGCCAGTGCTGCTGGGGCATCATGTGGTGAAAGCCATGCAGGGAAACAAAGTCTGAACGCTTAAAATTACCAGAGTTTGTCCAGATTTCCCTGCAAATCTGCTAGGTAATCACAAGAGGTCACCTGCTGGCTAGCTGCACTGCTGCAGAGTTAAGAGTTACAATGAAATAATAAAGCAAGACAGGTTATGTTCATAATGTGCTAATAACATCTCAAGGGTGGTCTGAAGCAAGACGGAGTGACTGAAACTTTATCTTGATAATCTATGCCAAGGGCAGTGGGTGAAAGACATCATAAAATAATGAATCAGCTTAATAGAATTAAATTTTCTTCCTTGTTAGTTTGAACAGTGGGATAAATGATTGATATTCATACATGTCACAAGGGAACCAAAAAGACAGAGTTGAACTCACAGAGGAAGGAAAGGCAATATTAAATAGCTAACCAAGATGAATAAATTAAAAACTGTGAAAACAGATAGGAATAAGGTTGTTTTCAGTGGTTTGAAATATGACAGTATTTATGACCACTGTTCTGCCTGTCTCATGTTGCTGGTCAAATGAAAATTAAAATCTGTCTTTTCCAGAAGGAGAAGGCAAGAAATACGATCCTGGACCACCATTTCCACTCTTGTGTCCCTGCGCTGGAGGTCTTGCCTGCTCTTTGCACATTAAACCACTCTTCAAATCAACACAACTGTTGTTTGGTTCTGCCTATAATCCAGCCCCCAGGCAACAGAGAATATTGCTGAGGTTCAGCACCTGCTAAAGCAAGAGCAAATGGGAGCTGGGGATTTTTCCTGATGCTCTGTTTCTGTTTTTATACACATTGGATACCTGCAGTTACCCTTAGTTTGAACCCAATGAATGAATAAATCCAAGGAGACAGAAACAGATAACACACAAGAATGGGGCAAAGAGCTTGTTCATCTAATTACAGGGCACTACTGGCCCTTGTAAAATTATGCCTCAAAGCTGAGACATTTTGAACATCGAAGCTGCCCCAGGGTTAGCTGGAACACCCTAAAGATCCACCATCTCCTAGGTGGATATGCTTTTCCTTGAACTATCTTGTAGTGTTGGAAGATGTAAAGCCATATTTGGCTGTTAATTACAGAAAGTAGGGAGAACTACCTTCTGCTTTTCTGACTGTGCACAAAAGAGACTTAAGAGACTTTCTGGGTGTGCTTAACATTCACAACATGAACTGCACAGAGGCAGACTGCCTGCCCTGGTAACATGCAGCAGAAAGATGCAAAGGTGAAGACTGAGAGAGTAGAAGGGAGAACACTTGAAACTGGTGCTCATTGCTCTAGGTTTGGTCTGGAAGTGATGGTTGGTTTTGCTTTCTGCACCCAGCTGTGAGGCCAGCTGGTGCCTGTTGGGTGCAGACATAAGGAGGAGGGTCTTGGTATGGGTCCTGGGAAGGAAGACTGCATTTCTATTGCTTTGCATGTCTAGGGGTCCAATAGACCATGCCCTTAAGGAGTTTGTTTCAAGCTCTTGTGAGAGCTCATTAGCCTGCCGAGCTGTCCACAAACACTGGTGTGGTGTGGCTGCTCTCTCTCTTTGTATGTTTATCTGCCTGTTTTGTCAGGTGGAATGTTGAGGTACTTTATTTCTGGGGCTCCAGCTTGACCTGTGATTTCCCACTTCCCTATGTGGCTGCCATGTTGACTTCACCCAGTAAGACGTGAACCTTGCTGTGGGTTGCTCTACCTGGCAGTGATTTTGCATTCTCCCCTCTGCAGCTACAGATGGGTTGACAGTGAAGGCTGAGCTGACATCTGTGGCCCTAATGCTATGCTGCCTTTCTTCATGCATTGCTTGCGATGTTCCCAAGTGAGTCACTGTCACTGGGTGCAGGGAGCCAGGACTGGTGTGGGTGTTTGGCTTTCACCTCCTTACCTCTTATCTGAGTCAATGGCAGCTCTGTTTTTCACTGTGTGACAAATAGCTGCTGGGATAAAGCCATCTCCTGCTGGGAACTACATGTGAGTACCAGAGAAAATAAGAACAAGAAAATGCCAGTGTTTCTCATAGAAAACCCTGCTTAAGTATCAATATCAATGCAACTGAGTGGTAGATATTCTCTTGTGCTATTCCACTCCATCCCATTCCTCCTTTTGTTGTAGCAGTTCATTTTTTATTTAGTCTCATGCATGAACTAAGTCACATCTGATCATTTCACATCACATACTTATGGGAGAAGGAAGCACTTGGATGCTTAGGCATGTACAGTTTGTACTGCATCCCAGTTTAAATTCCAAGGTATGAAACAAAGAGTCCCTGACACTTGTGTCTTAACAACACAATAGCAATTCTATCTACAAGTTATTTCTGATATATTTGCAATGAAGCAAATTTAAAATGCAACTGTCAACAACTATTCAAAGACTGTACCTTTTCCAAATGAACATCCTAAAAGTCATTCCCTCAAGGTGCTAGTCCAGAAGTGACTAGAGCCAGCTGCTTGTCTTTGGCATTTATTTCTATTCTATTTAGCCCTAGGGTAAGTAATTCAGGCCAAGATTGATTAAAGCAAAGGCCAGGCAGGACAAGAATCTCTGTTAGTTCTCTGTAGGTGGGGAGGTTGGGAAGCAGTGAGGGAGCAAGCAAGGACCTAACGACCACTGGCTGATCTCTGTAATAACTGTGAGGTCTCTACTGAGCAGGCTATGGCACAACACTGATAACCAGTAGGACTGGATTGGGAAAGAGCTGTTAAGACCAGTGATGTAAATTAATTACGGTCTTGTGTGATCACTGAATCAGTGACTCAGCAGGATGAGTTAATTTTTACAGATGGCCTGGGCAAAGACTACCCAAGGAGAATGTGCTGTTTCCTGACTTAATTACAAAGATTCTTAATGCCACAGGAGCATATGACCAAAGGACCACTGGGGTGCACTAGCAAGACTCCCCTGCAGAGAAGTGCCTCTGAACATCTTTGTCTGGCTTGTTTGTAAGAAAAATGTGTCATCTCTCAGATTCTGCTTTCCATGATGACACTTTGATCCTGTATAGATGCCTTCTCCTACAGACTGCCAGCCCCTCATCACTTGTGTCCTTCACCTTGCACCCATTCCAGGAAGCCTGTGCTTCCTCCTTTGCTGGGAGGCTGCTCTGATGTTCTTTCTGAGTTAAAACAAGTTCAGTGGCCATATAGTAAGGCAATAAGACTGAACTAGACACCTTCTTCATCAGACATCTTCTTCATCACATTTTCTGGAACTTGACTTGTGCTACTGAGTTCACAAAATGTAATTTTGTTCAGGTTGTCCTGAACTTGTGCTTTTGTAGACATCTAAGCCATGTCAGTCATGCTTTTGAGACACCCTGTTCTAAAATTTAAACCCACTCTTCTTGCTTCCATACAAGTGGCATGAAAACCTTCATTCCTTTTCCTTGCTTGCTCATTATTTTTTTCAGTTGCTTCCACCCACTAACTAGTGAGAGAGAACACTTAAATCTTGGCTGCTTTTCTAATCAAACTTTTTCTTATCATCTTTGTAGGTCACCCTCTCTCTGCAAGGATGTGAGTTTCTGTCTTTCCCAACAGCGTCTCACGTTTCATTTGGAGGCAGCTTGGCTGAAATAAAAGCTTAACATGAAAGAAATTACCTTGCACTGTACTGAGAATGCACTTGGACTTTGATATCACAGCAGACCAACAGGGTGCAGTACCACACTGCGTGCTCCTCCTCACAGACATAGCACATAAGTCATCTCTATACAGGCAAAAAGTAGTTGTCCGATTCCAAAACATGAAATTCAGTTGTTTCTCCCCAGCTTGACACCTATTTCTCCAGCACTTGTTAGCATTCTTACCTAAATTAATTTGAATTGTGCATAAATAAGAGAGAGCAAATCCACTAAAAACTTTTTCCCTGTTCAGCTGAAATTTTGACAGTAACAATTACTCAGAATGAGTTTTCATAGCTATAAAGCCTCAGCAAACAGACATGAGTCTTCAGATGATATTTATGTGTGCTGACTGCAAAGGGATTTAAAGTGATCTCTTATAAATAGTTAATATAGTGTAAATGGAGTACAAAGTAAAAAGAGTTGCCAAGCAGGAGGGGCAGAATGGTGTTTTATGCATGGCACTTGCAGTCAGTCTGAATGCTCTTCCTCTAGCACAGTACACTAATTTCACTCATGGCTTGCTACTGTAATCTTCTATCTCAGCTAATACTGCTGCCTGAAAATTAGTAGAGCTGCAAGCCCATGTTTGTCATTAGCATTACAGAGAGTGTGAAGCATATTCTTTGACTGCTGTGAAATGGCATGGATCCACTGAGAAGGAAATAAAGCTTTCCTGTAAACCAAAGCAGTGAACTCTAGTTATGGCCACCCTATAACCTCCTTGGCATGGCTGAATTCTGTATTTTTCAATCTGAAGGTATTTCAGTTTCCCTTGACCATGACAGCAGACAAGCCTGCATATGAGTTATCTAGAGTTTAATTCCCAGATTTTTTTTTTTAATTTTTTTTTTTTACTCTATCTTCCAAACTTTGACAGTTAAACTGCCTTTAAATTCCCTCAGGGATATGCAGAAATACCAGACATTTGGGGGCTGTATTTTAAAGGGTCATTATTTGTAGGGTAAGTGAACCCCTTGCTGCCCTGTGGCAGCAAAGGCAGCAAGCAAGACTCGCACACACTGCTGCCTCCCAGACCAGAGCTCTCAGCTGCAGCAGCCCTTGCTGGTGCTGGTGCTTGAAGGAAGCACGATGCTGCCAGACACCTGGGGGTGCTGCTGCTGTGGGTTGCCTTGGTTTGTGCAGGGAGACAGCTGTAGAAAATTTTGATAAGGCATCATTTTCTTGCCAGATAATGCATGGTGCATAAGGAGCAGATACTTGTGCACCTGTGGCTGTGAGGTGTTTTTTGGTGTTGTTTTTTTTTTTCTACAAAAGTTTGTACCTTTGGAGGAGTAGGAAGAAATACTGCTCCATTGTTCTGCCAGCAGCTGATGCGCTTGTGTTGTGCACAGATGCTGAAATGCAGCCTTCTTCTTGCGCAGCTCAGTTTCATCTTAGCTCACATTCGCAGAGGTGCTTGAGGAGCCAGCAATGGGATGCAGCAATGGGGTGCAGCATTATCACCATAGTCAAAGCAAGCCGCAGGAATTGAGTCTTGAGTAAACAGCCCTAAATTTGTGGCTTTAGGGCTGTTTTGACAGAAGCTGAAATGCACCTCTTTTTTTCTGGTCAGCCCTAGTTAAATGGGTACTCTCTCACATTCCTTGTGGCTACAACCATACTTCTAACATGCACAGATCTTTACAAATAATATTATCTTCATAAAACTGTTTTGTTCTGTTTCCTTCCTGACTTATGTGTGACAACATTGGTAACAAGCAGAAGACAAAGGACAAGGAAGTGAGAGTTCAGTTCTTCAGATATGAGATCATCCTCAAGGAGAAACTGCCTTTATTTTTGTAATCTGGCTTCCTTTTCTTCTCTAACTTATCATTGGCTGCCCATTTGCCTGCCTGGAGCAGAAAGAAGCTGCAAAGTAGTTATTCTTGTCTCTTCCTATATCATGTGGGGTCACGCACCCTTCCTACCATTTTTTTCCCTACCATGCAGCATAGACTGCAGTCAGCAAAACTTGCCATAGGACTGCAGGAAGGAAATAAAAGCATTTTAGAAAAAAAAAACTGTTAGCAAGTTTATCAAATTCACCGTGGATAGTGCAGCTGCAAATATCGGTGGTGGTGAGAAACACCAGTGAGCAACAGTGTGCTGGTTTGAACTAATTGGAGTATTTGAATGAGAAGTTAGACTATAGACTGAAAAAGGAAAACACTGATGGTGCTACTTAACTCTTAGCTGTACTGAGAAAGAAAAAAAATATATTTAAGAGTTGTAACCCAAACATAGATAGGTCAGATGTCTTGAGACTTCTTCAGACCACTTTGGGCTGTGGCTGTTCCTGCATGGCTTTTTCTCCCTGCCTTTCATAGCCGAATCTGAATAATTTCACTAACTTCTTTCCAGCTGCTAATCCCCCTGCCTGATCTACCTTCGCCTATCTGCTGCATAAAACAGATGGTGAGATAAGATTGGGGAAAGGGAGGAGGTGATAGGAGTGGTTGGTTACCCCTCTTAGGGATTTCTGATCTCTGGGAGGGGTGTGGTATTTCTGTATTACCTTTTTCACTGTATATATCTGTAAATATCTGTTATACATTGTAAATATCTGCTTGTATATTGTGTATAGTTGTAAATATAAAGCTTCATTTATTAACTGAGTCCTAGCCTGGGTTATTTCAAGAACGGGGGGGGGAGGGAAGCAGGTAACTCCCGAACAACCACCAACAGCCAAGCAGACACTGTGATGGAAGGGGTTCTGATTAATTAATGTGAGATGATTTTTCCAAAATTAATATTTTTTATTAATTTTCATATTCAAATCTTTCCACTCCCAACCACTAATTTTTAATAATAAACTGGTTCTTTTGTAATGGTCATGAAGCACATTACATAAACATATCTAGATCTAGTATTAACTATCTATATATATTTATAAACTGTTTAATTCAATTGAAATTTATTAACTGGAAGAGAAGATGTCTTGTGGTTAATTACTGCTTGGCCACTAGATGGACTCAGGCTCCTTTCCACTTAGGCAGAGGGCTAGGTAAATGCAAAAATTTAAGGTATTTACTCACAAATATTATTTTCTTGACTTGCAAGGCTAGCAATAAATTGAGACAATATTCAGAACACTTGCAGCAAGTTCAGTCTGTTGCCTTTCTGGCCGGTCTGGCCACTGGCTGCTACTGAGACATCTGATTCACCCCAGCCTCTACAGGCTGCTGGGAGAAGGGCAGAGATCACTGACCTGGTCCTGACTTTCATCGATCTGTGTGCCTCCAGGGCTTGCTTATCTTTGGAGATGCGGGGCTACTCTGGCAGGTGCAGGCAGATGTCTTGCGATCTATCTCAGTATGATGTGTCACACTGTCTGTTGTATGCAGCTATTGTGTGGAATCAATTAGAGTTGCTCCTAGTAAACTGGAAGCAGTTCCAGGTTGGATTATAGCTTATATTGCTATAAAGCAATAATGGCAGTAGCATTGCTGGTAGGCATCACAGGCATGGGTACAGCAGTAAACCACAGAATATCAGTTAAGCACAGAACAATAACAAAGGCACATTTTGTTACCTTCTTATCTGTTTTTATATCAATGCCAGAGATTGGTTGGGCCTTTGGACGTAGAATATCCAATCGGCGTGGCAGTAAGCCAACCTTTACCGTATTTGGCTGAAACTACAAACCCGTTATGCCCATTTAGGGAGAGAGCATAGGCCTAGCACAGGCTTAGCACAAGGCCAGCACGTGCACCTTGTTTACCATGAGATGCAAACAAGAGAAAAACAAGTTGGGTAAGCCAGAGTGCTCAGACTCCATGGCTCCAGGTATCTTGTCCTTTTTCCCACATTTGCTTCTCCCCAAAACAGAAGGAAGAAGAGCAGAAAAACATATCTCTGCAAGCCAGCACACATATATATAAGCCTATTTTTGACCCTTCAGGTCTACCACGACAGTTACCAAAGGGAAGAAAGAATGAGGAAGTCAAAATCTACCCATGAGATGAAAAATTAGCTAGGGGATGACCTGTTGCTCACATCTCTCCATCTAGCTGAGCAAACCCACATTTGCCAGAGAAACTCACCTGAAGGTGGTTCTGGCAAGAAGTGTCAGGGATTGTTTCTGTCAATACCAAAGGCATCTTTGATGTCGAGGAAGTATTTAATTGAGGAAGATTGTCGGAACACAAACGTAGGAGTAAAAGGCTCTGAAAGCCCTTTAGAAGCCTTTGTTTCTAAAAAGCATCATGCCTTTTATATGCAGAGTTCTCAAACCATCCCTTCAAAAGATGCAGTTGTGAGTAGAGTGGATTAAAATGCTACTTATAATCCATTATGTTTCCTGTTAATTTGTGCATAATTTCTGTCTTATTCATGTATGTCCAGGTTGTTTTCATACTTTTGTTCCCCAACACTGCATAAGGTTACCCTTACAAAAAAACAAAGGAGACTGAAGTTGGTGTTTTTTTATATTGCAAAGAAGTACAGCATTTGGAAATGAGCAGAATAGTGTGAAAATTGTGTTAAAGCCACAGAAGTTCTTGGTGCTTTATACTTTACTGTAAAGCTGAAGCATTTGTGTTTATGCTGGTGCCAAGCTCCCTTTTTGTCAGGAGGGAGGATGAAGGCCAGCAGCCAGGAGCTGGCAACAAAGGTTGCTGTTCCCGTGTTAGCAAAGGCTTCCTCTGTCCTCTTGGCTTTCAACCCAGCACACACAACTGTGCCCTCTAGGAAGACTATGTATGCCTTGCAGCTTTCTCCTTTTCTAACAGCGTGTTGAACTTCAAGGTGAGATGCAGATGTTAGCAAGTCTCAGTGCTAAGGCACAGCTACATTTTCTTCCTTACCTGTGTAGGTTTTCAGTGCTTTGCAACCAGACAATGGCTTTTGAAAGTAGGGTACAGCAAGTGCAGGCTCAGACAGTAGCAAAGCAATGTTGCCCTCGGCGTCCTTCAGAAGGGGGAGTGGTTTCTCTCCCTACACGTACAGAAGGGGAGGGAAAGGGAACGAGGTGGATCCTGTAAACTCTTCAGCTGCATGGTGTGACTCTTCCTTCTCTGAGCAGGGCTATAGCCTCTCACTCTGCTCTGTCCACAGGGTGATTGGAGGCTCCCTCACCCTTCCCTAGACCAGACAGCAGTGATCTAGGCTGACTGCATCTGTATTGAGGCTAAGGATAATCAGATGGGGAAGTTTAGAGAATAAAATCCAGGTTTTGTCTACATCCCTGGCACACCCACAGGCAGGCCTGACTTGTGCTCTACCCTCAGGAAGCACTGTGAGGTGCTCCGTGCCACTGCAAGTTTCCCTGCAGCATGTGATTGCTGACAAATCACTCTTAGCTTCCTCCCTGTTCCCAGTATTTCTCTTAAAACCTCTAAAAATGCAGAGGAGACTTTCAGGCCAGTAATAGCAAAGAGCAATAGAAATTATTAGGGCAGGCCAAAACCCAGTACAGTACTGAGCTGAGATATTCTGCCTCTTTCTCTTATAATTTTTAGTGTACTTTTCTCTGTGATTGCTTATACAAAATCCTTCCTTTTGTATTGCTTAAGCTTTGACTCCAGTCTAGTAGTCCTTAAGGGAGACATTTTCTTGAGTTAAACCTGTGTAAACAGTGCCTGCAGTGCTGACGTCTCCAGCTTGAAGATTTGGAGTGCAGAATCCCTGAATTCATGATACACTGTGCTGCATTTGCTAATTCTTGCCTGTGTCAAGACACGTCACTTGCACTACATCCCAAGTAACCTGGATTAAGCACAGAAGTGGTGTCTTCTCTTGAAAGCCTATTTGAATTGGAAATAAAATGCATGAGCTTGTCATGGCAGAGGGAAGACTTCTGCAATATTCTGGATTTCCTGCATGAATCATTTTGTCTGTGTCTGTGTGTTCCTCTTTTGATGACTTGGCAGAGCAGAAGGAATGAGTCAAATGTATTTAAAGCAGATCTGAATTGTGCTCTGAGTTTCCTTCAGCATTATATATAGTTTATGCAGCAAAGTTGTTAAGTGACAGCAGTTTATGTGAATGATGGGATTTTTTTCCTTGATTTTAAGATTTCTCAAATGGCCTGTCCAGCACAGGGTAATATTCATATCAGCAGAAAAATGGAGAGATTATGGTAATGAAACAATGCTGCAGACGTTAAAACTAGGTTCAGTTGTATGTGTGATCCTATCTGTTTATGATGAGGGTTAAAATATCTCATTTTAAAAAGAAGCTAGATCACCTGGAAAGGCAGATTGCTAAAGACACTGTAGTATATTATTAGGTGATTTTTGCATTTGTTCACTGTAAGTGAAAAGGATTTCAAATCACCCCTGCAGACAAACAGCCATGAGTTAAACCATCTTTTATTGTCTTGCCTTCAGGAGTTTATATCAATGAACAAGATGAGAACCAGCACCTCCCTTGCCACAGGCTGAGAAAAAGACCACTGGTTGAATACATCTAAAGCAGAGCTACTGCCTCCAAGTGTTGGTGATTATGTGATTATTTTAGGATCTGAGCAGTTTATGTACTTTGCTGCCAAATTTCCAGAGATTTCTGTCGTACAGAAAAGTTTGGAGCAACCTCAGTTGTGGCACCTTGGGCAGCTTGCTACATGTAAAAATCAGCTGGTCAATCTTCTGCCTGTCTTACAGTATTAATCAGAAAGCCCATGATAGGCATGTGTTCCACTAGACCTACCCCCTTCACTGTTTTAAAAGAACTGTTCACAAACTTTCCACCACTATAATCCTCTGCTGACAAAAACAAACAAAACAAAAACCCCAACAACATGAAAAAACCCAGCAGATTAATGTAGACCAAAGATCATAAGGGAAAGGTCTTATTTTGACAACATCTCAATTTTCCTTTTTTTTTTTTTTATTAGTAGTGCATTTCAGCAATTAAGTCAGTTGCCAATTCTGAGCTGGATTGCAAACTCTCCCATTCAGGGCTCTGTAGTGTTTCTTAGATGGGCAGGAACTAATTGTCAGTTTCTGTCATTGTTGTAATTTATTTGATGGCAATTTGAAGATAAAAAGATGAAAGAAAAAAGCCCATGTGACTGAACAAGAAAAAAAAAAAATCTCTCATCTGCTTCTATGCAAACAAAATAATCTTCATAATGTCATTGCCACAAACTGAAATCACCAGCTTACTTCTGGTCCTTGTGCTGTATTGGTGAGAAGATGCATGGAGGGTACACCATACAATTTTACTACCAACTACCGTAAAAAATATTATGTGACAAAATGAACATGCTTTTATTTGCCCGCTGAATACTCTAACAAGAACTTGTTCCAAATTATTGTTTTGCTACAGTGACACAGCTGTGTCTGGGATTAAATAGCTCCTGAAAAGTGAGTTTGAGGAGGTAAGTGATGAGTTTAAATATCTAAAAGACAGATGCATGCTTATCCACCTCTTTCGATGCTTTATTTGGGTCCTCTGTTGCTTGATCCTTCTCTGGGAAAAAAAAAAAAAAAAAAAAAAAAAAGCATTTCCCTGTTTCACAGGAAACGTAAGCTGTACTTCAGAAAAATTGACCAGACTTGCTGGACTCACCCTGGCAGCAGATATGCCTGGCATCAATACACAGCCATGGTTCACATGGCTAATCTTCTGAGACTGTCGGACTCTCTTGGGAGGTCTTGGTTTTGTATCCACCACTTGTGGCAGTTATGGCATCTTTCATTTTCCACACATTTCTCAGCTTCTGAAAATCTGAACATATGCACTCATCACCAAAAAAAGTACACTTTTTTGGGATATCTAGTCTACTAAAGGTATGGCTAAACATCAGATACCTGAAAACCCAAGCCACTTGGCAAACAGCCACTGCTCCAGAGGAACTGATAGAAGGTGGTGCATCTTTCACTTGTGCTATCTGGGAAGCACCAGACTCCCTTTCCTCTGGAGAAAATGGAGGGGAGACTCAAAGTTAGGCTTGGCAAGGTTTCTTGTGCTCCATGTGGAGGATGCCCTTGCCAGAGACTGAATTGTGCCCAGCCTTTGGTGCTGCAAGGGGCAAGAGCTGGCACAGGAAGTTGCTAGTGCCAGACAGCAGTGCCAGGCAGACCTGGCTGGACTAGCCAGTGGCATGATGAGGGGACAGCTAGTGTGACAGTCTGATGCACTACAGAGAAGGATTTGGCTTAGGACATGCTTTGATTCCTATTTCTTTTCCTAGTGTGGATGTGCATCCTAAGAGAGAACATAGCCCCTTGAAGGGGGCACATGGGAAAAATGTTCACTATGTTCAAGAAAAAAAAAGTGTCTCCCTTTAACACTAATGCAAGCACTTTGATCTGTAACCTGAAGCATGTGTGGGCAAGGTTAGACTGTGAAACACAGCTATACCTCACCATATTTTTCAAGAGCTATGCTTCTTACCTGATCAATATCCCAGATTCAAGTTTCTGTAACCACTTGCAGAGAATGCAGTTTAGACTTATGTATTTAAGCCAGCTGAAAAAAAATCAGTGTTTCAGCAGTTTCGTAGGCATTATCAACCTGGGATCCTATGCTTTTAAGGAAAAAAAAAAAAGGAAAAAACAAACAAACAAAAAGCTCTCTATCTCTTCAAAGAACTTATATTCCAGTTGTGTCGTGAGTTCCATTCAATGTGCTGGTGAGTATTCAGTACCATGCTGACATCATGCCAGCTTTGAAACAAAAGTGCCGACTGGAGCAAAGTATCATGAGGCTTGAAGTTCAGGTTGTAACATGGGAGGCTTCCTGTTTCTGGTTGCTGCTTATGGTTTCTGGTTTTGGGATGTTGGTCTTTTCTGCTGGGCTGGCTGCAGGCTTGGGGGGTGTGTGTTTTATGGCTGGCTTCTGCTGCTGCTTCTGCTTTAGCTTTTCTGCAGAATTGATAAGGTAATTGTACATTGTACCACTGTCTCTGTATTTCAAGCCAAGGATTTTTTTTTTTTTTGGTTACTTTTCCTCCCATCTGTGTGTGTGGCTTACTTGTTAAAGTGGGCTGTCTTAAACCAGGACAGTCTATTTTGGCACCCTGCCCTGTGGCACAAAAAGGTTAAGATAATGAGAAGTGAAATAGTGAGATGATTCAATTCAGGCTTATTAAAAGAATTTTGTATATGTTTTGTTGGTTTGGGTTTTTTTTCCACAGTATATTCTCCATGTTGGTGCATTTGCTTTCCAGGAGCTCTGGGGCCAGTGTACTGTGGCCCAGTCCTGGTTACATCAAGCAAAACCTTATGCACTTGTACTCGATGTGCTTTTTTTGGTGATGCTGATTACCTCAGGGGAATAGATTAATGCTGTCATATGGCTGTACTGCATACTGTCAGATTATGACATGACTACTCCACTAGCTACTTAGTGCAGATATAATCTCACCCAATTGATGGGACAGGTCTTGTTCAGTGTGATTCAGGTCTACCCCAAGAAAAGACCTCTAAAGCATTCTTTAAATATGCAAGTGATTATTATCAGGATTAGAGGGGCCCTGCCTCCAACCAGGTGTAGGAGAGAGAGGAGGTGGAACCCATCTATATTTCTGGTGTGACAGGGGAATCCTGGCAGCTGTGTTAGAAGCTGAGGTGAGCCTACCTGGAATGCATGGCATAAACGCCCCATTGTAACTTGCTAGGGGCCCATACATCCTTGGTATAGACTATCTTAGGAGAGGGTATTTCAAGGATCCAAAAAGATCTTTGTGGGCTTTTGGTATAGCCTCCTTAGGGACAGAGGAAAGAAAACGATTGTCCGCTTTTCTCAGTCTCTCAGAGGATCCTTTTGTGGTGGGACAGCTAAATGTTTAACATTAGTAAGTGCCAGCTGCTACTGCAATGGCGCACTAGCAGCAATATAACCAGTTGGTATTATATTAATGAAATATTGCAACAACAAGAAGAGTGGTGATCAGTAAAACTCATTTACCCTTCAACAGCCTCATATGGTAGTGAATGGATACTAACAGTGGACTACTGTGGCCTGAATAAGGTTACACCAGCAATGAGCAATGCTATTCCAGTTATAGTGGTGCTCAAATACCAGCCAGAATTGAAGGCAGCCAAGTGGTATGTCACAACTGACATTGCTAGTGTGTTCTGCTCCATTCCCATAGCACCAAAATGCAGACCATGGTTTGCTCTCACTTGGTATAGATCCCCAGTAGAATCATAGAATGGTTTAAGTTGGGAGGGACCTCAAAGACCACCTCGTTTCAAACCCCCACCATAGGCAGAGACACCTCCCACTAAAACAGGTCACTCAAGGCCTCATCTGACCTGGCCTTGAACACCTCCAGGGAGGGAGCATCTGCAACCTCCCTGGGCAACCTGTTCCAGTACAACATTTTCCAATACACCTGGAATTGACTACTGCAGGGGTGAAAACACAGCCCCTGCGTTTGAACTGACCATGGACTGATCCAGACTGTGCTGGAACAGGGTGGATCTCCAGAACATCTGCAGTGAGAAGTCTTCTGTGTACTGCAAGGTGATCTCATTTTGAGTGAGAATGGGCAGTAAATGATGTATGATGTGTGTTGTTTGATGTTGATTGCTGCTGAGAATGATGCAGATGGTATAGAATTTGGGGTGTAGAATGTCATGTGTTCTGTTAAATCTGCTAGTGAGTATTTGATACCATGCTGATGTCATGCTAGCTTTAAAACAGAAGTCCTGGCTGGGGCAAAGTATCATGAGGCTTGCACATCAGATTGTAACATGAGAGGCTTCATGTTGCTGCTTCTGGTTTCCATTTTTTTGCGACGCTGACCTTTCCTGGTGGGGTGTCTGTGGGTCTGGGGGGTGGAGAGGTTGTCTTATGGCTGGCTTTTTCTGCTGCTTCTGTGTTTTATTTTCTGTGAAATTGCTAGGATATTATAATTCCATTAAAATCTTTATCTCAACACAGGGCTTTCTTTGGGTTACTCTTTGCATAGTCACTGTCCCTGGAGGTGTTCAAGAAAAGACTGGGTGGAGCACTTAGTGCCATTGTATAGGGCTGGGTGATAGGTTGAACTGGATGATCTTGGAGGTCACTTCCAACCTGACTTTATTCTATTC
>VWZI01008751.1:0-11724 GCA_013396835.1 Psilopogon haemacephalus | reverse complement strand
CTAGGGAAGGTGTGGGCCTCCTCATAAAGGAAACAGGTGAAATGGTCACAAGTGACACAGGAAGTCTGAGGTTCTCAAGGACTTCTTTTCATCAGTCTACACTGCAAAGGCCTGCAGCCATGCTCCTGGAGTCATGGAACATAATGGCAGAGACTGGAAGGAAGAGCTGCCCATCATAAGTGAAGATCAGGTTCATGATCACCTGAAGAACCTGAAANTACCTGGACTTGAGCAAAGCTTTTGACACTGTCCCGCACAACATCCTGGTCTCCA
The DNA here is from genome assembly GCA_013396835.1 of Psilopogon haemacephalus. NCBI lineage: Eukaryota > Metazoa > Chordata > Aves > Piciformes > Megalaimidae > Psilopogon > Psilopogon haemacephalus. The sequence goes on along the minus strand of VWZI01008751.1, from coordinate 11,451 downwards.
AGCTGGTGAAACATAGCCTTGATGGGTGGACCACCAGATGGATAAAGAACTGGCTTGATGGCCACATCCAAAGAGTGGCTGTCAATGGGTCCATGTCCAAGTGGAGACCAGTGACAAGCAGAGTCCCTCAGGGAACAGTCCTGGGACCAGTTTTGTTCAACATCTTTGTGGGGGACATGGACAGAGGCATTGAGTGCACTCTCAGCAAATTTGCTGATGACCACCAAGCTGTGTGGTACACCACACATGCTGGAGGTCAGGGATGCCATTTAGAGTGGCCTGGACAGGCTGGAGAAGTGGGCACAAGCCAACCTCATGAGGTTCACCAAGGCCAAATGCAAGGTCCTGCATCTGGGTTGAGGCAATCCCAAGCACAAATACAGTCTGGGCAGTGACTGGCTGGAGACCAGCCCTGAGGAGAGGGACTTGGGTGTGTTAGTGAATGAGAAACTCAACATGAGCCAGCAGTGTGCACTTGCAGCCCAGAAAGCTAACCAGAGCCAGGAGAAGTGTGTGTCCTGGTAGAGCATAAATCCCAGGGGGTAGTAGGGGAACAGACCGTGTGTCTTTGAAACCTGGAAGACTCGGGCCACATGGACAGGTCACACGCACGAGTCAGGTGACCTGTGCTGTCTCTCAAGGTGTTAGGATTCACCCCTGGGCGCAGGACTTTTGAACTGATTGGCCAAACAATGGACGCTGATTGCCTATTGGTCAGTTCCATGCTTCCTAATGGGGTATTTAAGAGGGTGCAATCGGCTGTTGGCTCTCTCTCTCCCACCACCTCCACCAGGAACAGACATCTCTGTACCCCATTCAGCAGTGGCCATGTGTTTTGCAGCATGAAGCATCAGCGGCATCACAGCGTTTTGCAAAAGCAGCAAACGCAGCAAACGCAAAACCCCTTCATTTTCTCTTTCCTCGGGACATGCTCTTTATCTATCGTGTTTCGTGAGTATTTTCAGGCACAGTTGGGATTGCTTTTGTTAGTAGGCTCCCTGTTTCTTAAGTTCTGACTGTTTAAACTGTTTTATTTGGTGTTTTAAGCAATTTTGTGTAGTTTCTTGCCAACGAACATCCAAACAAACCCTGGGGCAATATTCCCAGAAAACGTGTGATTATTAACAATAATAAAAATTAATAATCGCAACAGTGTGGCCAGCAGCAACATTAAAATGGTGACGAGGATGGGCTGTTCCATCACGCAAGTTTTGCACGAATTCGGGCAGGAATTAACAGTGTCGGACTTAGGCTGGGCAGAAAGGCACACAAGAGATCCAGCAAAGATTACCCGGAGACTGCTGAAAAACCCGAGTAGAATAGTCGTGATTTTGGCAGCTTGCCTTATAGAGGGGCTTCCAGAATTTTATAAAAAGGGGGAAAAGATTGTATGCGTAGAGAGAGAGACCGCGGGTGCAGAAAGGGAGATAGTGGCGCTGCAGGAAGAGGTGTCACATGTGGGTGTCACGCCTCTGCCCTCTGCTTTTACGGCTTCTGTGCCCACGCCACACGCCGTTCGCAGGTTCTGCCGAACTAAGTGGAAACACACCAGGCATTTGCGCGCGCTTGCCACTCTCCACTTTTTCAGCTGCCCGCCCACAGCCCACAAGCCGCGAGTTCTGCTGAGCCAGACGAGGGCTTGCCACGTGGCCATACACTGGGCATTCACGCATGTTTTCCATCCTCCCAAACCACAGCACTGGCACAGGGAAGTCTGCCTGCGCTGGAGCCAGTTGGGAATGTTTCGACTGGGCAGCTGCCAGACGATTTCCGCACTCCGGCTGTGGCAACTGGCCTCCCACAGCACCCGGATGCCATTGCGCCATCCGATTCCTGCCAGTCAGGTGGGGATGTTCCATGCACGTACCCCTTGGCCGACCCTGGGGCACCTGATGCCCCCTGGCCATGCGCACAGCCGCTGCTACCATTGCTTTCATTTTTGGTGCTGCCGCCATAGTTTTTTCCTTTTTCCGTGCCTGCCTGCAGTCCACAAGCCGCGGGCCATGAGCTAGGAAGGGACATGCTGGCACAGGTCGGAAATCTGCCATGCGGCCTCACCGATTCTGGGAATGGGGCTGCCGTGGCAACTGGCCTCCAGCAGCGCCCGAATTCCATTGTGTCTCCCAATATTCCCCAGCCAGGCCGGGATGTTTCGCGTGGGTTCTCCCTGGCCGATTCTGGGGCTTCTGCCGCTTTGCCCCAGCCGTGCACGCAGTTGCTTGCCGCAGCACCAACAATCGCGTCTCCAGCATCGTTTCCCGTTGGTCATGCCTCTCTGCAGCACCACAGCCGCTGGCCACGACGCCACCAATGGGTTTTACAATGCTAGTTCCTGTCTTGGGTCACGGCTCTCAGCCAGCTGACCCAAATCCCTTGCCGCTAGACCTCGCCCCCCTGCAGCAAACTGACGCAAATGCCCTGCTGCTAGCTCTGCCGTCTGCACTGTTGCAAACACCACTGCTCACTGCACATGGCGTCTATCTGCAAAGCTGCTATTCACCACAAGACTCTGCCTCACTGCCGAGAGCAGACACGCATTTTCTGCCGGCACCTGACCAGTCTGCGCGAATTCAGGCTGGCCCCGGTACGGCGCCACAAGGCATCAGCCCTACCAGACAGGGCACGCCCATGCCCCTGCTGACAGCGGAAGAGCTGCAAGCCTGGAGTCAGCAAAGCCTCTCCCGATCTGCAGCTACAGCGACAACGACAAAAGCGATGAAGAAGACATCTTGCTACAGAGGGCAGTCCGCCCCGTGATCTGACAAGAGATCACTGCTGGTGGCCGCGGCCAGAGGACCACCACAGTCAGGAAGGTTCGCCCATACACGGAGGAGCAGCTGAGGATTTTTCAGGAGACTTTCTCCCGCAAACCAGGAGAATCCCCCATGGACTATGTATAGAGAGTATCAAGGTCTGGGGGTGATCGTGTCTTTCTCAGTGCCAAGGAAGTAGATGTGTACTGGGGGCCTGACATTTTCTTGGATGCCAGGCCAGATGGGAATTGCTCCCTGACAGCCAGAGTATCTTTCTGGGCTGGACAGTGGGAAACAGTTGAGAGAGGGGAACCCACTATTTTCTGGGTAAAAGACAATGATGAACTCTCCACGGCAGTTAGACAGCTGGCTTGTGTCCAAGCTATGCATGACAAAGGACTTTATTCCTGTCCCATGGATGCCCAAATCAAGCCAAAGAAGTTGAAACCCCTCGTCTGAGGCCTCCCAGCAGCTTTTAAGGAGCGTATACTTTCCTTAATGTCTGAGAACCAGAGCTCAAAGAACTCTCTGGAGCATGTCATGACCTGGAAAGAGCTGGGAAGGACACTGTCAAGTTATGGACAGATGATTGGATTTGGAGACCAGAGATCTCCCAAGGGGAAGCAACATGCTGACACCCCCACCACCAGCCATACCAAGAGATGGGAAGTGCGACAAGTGAAGACGTCACCACAAGCAAGTCCACACCAAAGCCCATGCAGCAGTCCACCGACCAGTCCACAAGAAGATTAAAATTAGTGGTATTACAGGTACCCCTAGTGTTTGCCATCTGGCCAAGGCGAAGCTATGGCTCCCAGGTGATAAACGTTGCACCATTGTGGAGATTGCCTTTAGTCCATACCCAAGAAACATCTTAGGATTTGATGTCCTGGCTGGTAAAAGGTGGTATCTCCCCAATGGCACCCTATGGTCTTTTGGGTTCTATGGGGTGGGGGCAGTGGGCGCAAAAGGGACAAGCAATGCTTCTATTAATGCTTTGCATGTTGCTCCAGCTCTTCCCAAATCTAGCTTGACCTGCGTGAACCAGTATCCCCTGCCAGCCACAGCCAGACAAGGCATCTCCGAGGTGATTGCAGATCTGGAGCAGAGGCAACTCAGCAGGACGCATTCACCATACAGCTCTCCAGTGTGGCCAGTGTGGAAACCAAACGGTCAGTGGCAATTAACCATTGATTAGAGGAGGTTAAATAGCAACACAGGCCCTCTTGCAGCAGCGGTCGCCAGCCTTCCATCCGTGGTGACAGCTATTCAAGCCACATCCCACGCATGGATGGCTGTAATGGACATGAAAGACATGTATTTCATGGTCCCACTGCAAAAGGAAGACAAGGCCAAATTTGCCTTCACCTGGCAAAGGTGTCCAGTTCACATTTAATGTCCTTCCATGGGCAAATAGCATAGGGGAAAGGACGAATAGCCTTATCAAGAGACATGCCAAAGTCTCTAAAGGCAACTGGGACGAGCGCCTAGACCAGGCAGTTTTCATTGTGAACAACTGATGGGGAAGTTATGGCAGTCCCAAAGTCAAAGCCTTTTGTCCCACTGAACCAGTGGTAGATGCAGTTCGCATGCCAGGTAGATCAGAGAGCAAACCACATCCCTCTCTGCTAAAAATGCAGGTGGGCCAACCTATATTAGTGAAGTTGCTGTCAGTTGGAATAGTTCCAATGACACTGGCAAAACCCAGAGGGCTACATGCATGGGAAGCCCTAGATGCCCATGGAAAGACTCACCACATCAGCGTGCGGTGGATCATTCCTGACCATAAGTTGAGCCGCCCGGTCACTACGCAACGAGACAAGTTTGCCTTGCATAGATGTAACCTGGACCAGAACCCTGATGCCAACCAGACCAGAGGCCAGCATTGGAACAGGACCAGGACCAATCACAGACCGGACCAGTCACCAAAAGAAGACTGGATCACCACCGAGGAGGACACTCAACGTCTTCAGAGACTCAGCACCAAGGACAACCAGAGAAGATGACTGCTGGACACCTAACAGCGTGGGACGAAACCTGATTGGACTTAGAGCCTTACTGCTCTTCTAGACCTTACTATAGTCAGGGTTCTGTATCAAAGCTTCTGTATTAGGGTGTAAATCCCCAGCTTTGATGCATGAAACTGCCCAACGGGCAATGGGATGGTATGTCCTGGTAGGGCATAAATCCTGCCCATCAGCTGGCTCAATTCCTAGGATCCCCTCCCCCGCTGTTGTAAGGTCCGGGGACGTAGCAGGGGAACAGACCGTGTGGCTTTGAAACCAGGAAGTCCCGGGCCACATGGACAGGTCACACGCACGAGTCAGGTGACCTGTGCTGTCCCTCAAGGTGTTAGGATCCACCCCTGGGCACAGGACTTTTGAATTGATTTGTTAGTAGGCTCCCTGTTTCCTAAGTTCTGACTGTTTAAACTGTTTTATTCGATGTTTTAAGCGATTTTGTGTAGTTTCTTGCCAACCAAACATCCAAACGAACCCCAGGGAAATATTCTCAGAAAACGTGTGATTATTAACAATAATAAAAATTAATAATCGCAACAGTGTGGCCAGCAGGTTGAGGGAGGAGATTCTCCCCCTCTACTCCGCCCTAGTGAGACTCCACCTGGAGTACTGTGTCCAGTTCTGGAGCCCCTATTACAAGAGGGATATGGACATGCTGGACGGTGTCCAGACTAGGGCCACGAGGATTCTCAGAGGGCTGGAGTGCTTCTGCTATGAGGAGAAATTGAAAGAGGCTGTTCTGTTTGGAGAAGAGGAGGCTCCCAGGTGACATTATTGTGGCCTTCAGGTATCTGAAGGGGCCCTACGACAAAGCTGGGGAGGGACTTTTTAGGCTATCAGGTTGTGAGAGGACTGGGGGGAATGGAGCAAAGCTGAAGGTGGGGAGATTCAGATTGGATGTCCATGAGCAATGGAATTAGAGAATATTATCACAGAATTAAAGTTATTCAAGGATGTTTCTCCAATCTTTTCTCGTGAACGTCAATGAATTTTGCATCACTCTTACTACTTATTCTGATTTCTATCCCTTTGAAAACCATGGGTTTTGTTTGTTTATATAAGACCAATGCTAGCAGACTGATATCTGTGAGGAAAAAATCACAATCAGAAAACACTTGCAATGAATGCACCAGGTTTTATAAGGAAGCAAGTATTTCAATATAGTGCCTATGTGGGGTTATAAATCACAGTGAAAACCTGGCATTTGAAAAATTACTTTTGACCTACTAGCAACATGGTCTTCAATTTCTGTTTCTGATGGACTAGATATGAAAAACAAATTGTGATTTTTTCTTTCCTTTTTTCCTTTTCTTTTATTAGGAGTGCATGATATTACAAATTAGAAAAGAAAAGATCACAGAATCACAGAATTAACCAGGTTGGAAAAGACCTTTGAGTCCAACCTATCACCTAACACATTCTAATTAACTAAACCATGGAGCTCAGTGCCTCATGCATCCTCCTCTTAAACACCTCCAGGGATGGCGACTCACTACCTCCCTGGACAGCCCATTCCAATGCCAAGCACTCTTGCTATGAAGAACTTCCTCCTAACATCCAGCCTAAATCTGCCCTGGTGCTGTTTGAGACTGTGTTTGCTTGTTCTGTTTCTGGGTGCCTAGGAGGAGAGACCAACCCCCAGTGGCCCACAACCTCCCTTCAGGTAGTTGTAGAGAGCAATAAGGTCTGGCCTGAGCCTCCCTTCTCCAGGCTGAACAACCCCAGCTCCCTCAGCCTCTCCTCACAGGGCTGTGCTCCAGCCCCTTCACCAGCTTTGTTGCCCTTCTCTGGACATGTTCAAGCACCTCAACTTCTTTCTTAAACTGAGGTGCCCAGAACTGGACACAGTACATAAGATCTGGCCTAACCAGTGCTGAGTACACAGGCAAGAGGACTTGCCTGGTCCTGCTGGCCACATTATTCCTGATCCAAGCCAGGATGCCAATTGGCCTTCTTGGCCACCTGGGCAAACTGCTGTCACATATTCAGATGTAACAAAACTCACAAAAGCTCAGATAATGTAAGACAGACTCACGGTGAATTTTGTCTTCATGCTTACCCCAAGCAACAGTTCTGAACTCACGTTTTGGAAACTCTGTAAATAAATACAGTTTGTGGTTTTGTTTTTTAAAAACTTTATTTTTCTTTTATTGAGATGATCAATATATGAAAAATACGTAAGTTCTATTGTGCAGAGAAATTGTACATCTAATATGAAAAATATAAATTTCAGTGCAAAGGCAAGCCTTTGACAGGTGATACTGAATGCATATTTTTACTTCAATTTCATTATAATGGTCTAATTTTCTTGCTTTTAACACAAATTTATATTTTTATGTTAATTATCTTGATTCTCACTTCTTAATATTATATCAGAGGAAAATATGAAACTTTAATAACCTAAGTAATCTGGGGGGCTGTGTTATATTGGAGATTAGATTACATACCTAGAAGAGATTGGCTTGGCTTTTTTATGGGAATAAATAGGGATGTATTGCACTAAACAGGGGCATCACATATGTTTGGTTGTTTAGTACAGTGACATTTAGACAAAAGTTTTAATTTCTCCATTGCTTTCAATGCTTATTCATGTAAGTGAACTGCAAAGAGCTGGAGAGAAGTATTTCAGTTTATGAGATCAACATGAGAAAATCAAATCGCTGCCTGTTGCAAATGTAGGCTTGGGCTAAAGAACGGAGCACCCTCTTTGGCTGATGTTTCAGATTGCTAAGAATGTCTTTGCTTTTTGATCATAGTGCAAAAAGACAAGTATGTTGTCCATCTAAATGTTACCTGCCAGAATTTGTGTTACCATCATCAGTCTTGAGATTTTTTTTAGCAGGAAGGTTGGTTTTGTATACTCTATAATGTATTTATATTTATTATCACCTTATGCTTGTAAATATATTTAAGTGCTACCTGGGTTATTTTTAAATATAACTTAATGCCTCAAATGCTTAAAATACACCCCTAAAGGAAAAAAAAAAAACAAAACAACTTTTTTATTTTGTGTCCACATTTGAAAACATTTTTTTTGTTGTTATTGTTCTTGACATTTAGTGAAATCCCTGTGCATGTGCATCTGTTTACCTCTGGGACTGTCTTAGAGACTTTTTTTGTTTGGTTGGTTGGTGTAACTTTCCTTTGTATCCATTCAGTTCATTTAGTACAGCATTTCCTTGGATGTACATGAAATTTAATAGAAGAGTGAATTAAAGAAAGAAAAACTTCCTTTATTTGAACATTCAAGAGTTTTATGGAAAAATCTACCATGAAGAACAGGCTAATTAATTCCATAGTTCTGGCTTGCAATATATGTTGAGAAGAATTGTTTCAAGAGCTTATTTGCATGACAGTACCAAGACTACACTTCAAACCCATAGTTATTTCACCAGATTACTAAAGTTTGGGGTTTTAAAAATTTATTCTAACAGTGATGAGCTGGGTGATTTCTAGAATTTGCACACACATGAGGGACCTGGTCAGGCTAGGTCAATGGGCTGAGGCCAATGGGATAAGATTCAACAGAACCGAGTGCAGGTTCTTTGGTCACAATAACCCCATGCAGCTACAGACTGGGAGATGACTGGCTGGGGAGCAGCCTGGCAGAGAGAGACCTGGCAGTGCTGGCTGACAGGAGCTGGACATGAGCCAGCAGTGTGTCCAGCTGGCATGGCAGGCCAATGGCATCTTGAATTGTATCAGGAATAGTGTGGCCACCAGCACTAGGGCTGTTATTCTGCCCTGTACTGGCACAGGGGAGGTCTCACCTTGAGCACTGTGTGCAGCTCTGGGGCCTCAGTGCAAGAGAGATATTGAGGTGCTGGAGTGGGCCAGAGGATAGTGATAGGACTGCGGAAGGGGCTGGAGGGAAAGGCTGATCTGGAAAGGCTGATGGACCTGGGGGTGTTCAGCCTGGAGGAGACTTGGAGGAGTCCTTATCACTCTCTGCAACTACTTGAAAGGAAGATGTAGTAGGGTGGTATTGGTCAGACTCTTCTCCCAAGCAATTTGTGACATGACAAGAAAACATGGTCTGAGGATTCACTAGGGGTGGGTTAGGTTGGATGTTAGGAAACACTTCCTCACAGGGAAAGGGGAATCTGGCACAGGAATGGACTGCCCAGGGAGGTGTTGGAGTCGCCATCCCTGGAGGTGTTCAAGAAAAGATTGGATTTGGCACTTGGTGGTATGGTTTACCTCATGTTGTGGTGTTAGGTTATAAGCTGATCTCAGACATCTTTTCAAGCCTCAGTGATTCCATGATTTTGTGATTTTGTGTAACTAAGGTTTCTTATTCTTACTTTAAAATACTCCTTTAATAACTGATAAGATTTTTTTTTTTTAACCTTCAGTCTATGGTCCAGCCACTGGATTCCATACTATTAATCAATGAATCCCATACTATCAATCAAAATGAAAAAGTGCCCAAGAGATGTTTGGATTTTTCCTTGGTAAACAGCAATAAAGGGTGTCACCAGCAGGGTGCACCAGGACAAACATGTTCCCAGAGTTCTGCATCCTAATTCTAACTCACCCAAACATTTAATAAGATTGCAATTAGCTTTCTCTTTCATGACACTTTTCAATTTTACCAGCTGCTAAATAAAACCTAAACTGATATAAATTCTATCTTCTGATCCAAGTGAAGCTTGAATTTAAACTTCAAGAAGCAGCTAGGGATGACTGATCTTGTCCTAGAACAGAGTATGTCTGGTATAATTCTGAAATATTTATTTAGACAGAAAATACCAGTAAAATATGTGTTCTTCAGTTGTCTTGCAAGCATACAGCAGCTATGTGGTCCTGAGAGTCTAATTCTGATGCATGCACCCATTTCAGGAATCTTCACAGTAAGTTTTCATTCTGATGCTGATCAGAATGTCTAATTCTTGCTTTTCAGATGAAGCTTGGGGGCTTTTAAGAGATTGTTTTAGAGATTGTTTTGTCTTTTGTTAACAATTCTCTCCACAACTTTGTGACAGTTTCTCTAAGCATTCAATCTCTTTGAAACACATTCATACACAGGAAAAGTTGGATTTAATGAAAAGGGAAAAAATACAATAAGAGTACAGGAATTGCGCAGGAAAATGTTGGAAAAATATATAGGGAAAAAAGGACCTCTTTTCTCACTTTCCAAAAGATTTCTTTTCTCGTTTTTCAAAAGCTTTATTTTCTCACTTTTCCAAAGCTTTTTTTTCTCACTTTTCAAAAGATCTCTTTTCTCACCATTCAAAATATTTCTCACTTTTCAAAACCAAAACACAATAAAATTTGAGATGAATGTGTAACACTCACATTTTAAACATTTGATTTGGCTGCATTGATATAAACAATTTCACCAATTAATTTTCCCACCATATATATGGGAAAACAGCATAAATTTAGTAATAAAATCTAAAGGTTATTTTAAAGGACTTTTTTTTTTTTCTGTCTTTCATGTCAGCTAGCATAGCACTATAACCAAGTAAAGTAAATTTTTTTAAATGGTCAAATTCTTTTCTTCAGTTCATCAAATTCTTTTCTTACTGTCTCTCCTGAAGCCCACCCCAAAAAAAACAAGAGGTGGGGGGGAAAAGAAAAAAATATAATAAATTTAAGAAAAAAAAAGGAGGCTTTTTCAGGAAAATGGGAATAATATTATTTTCCCTGGCCTGTAAGCTATTACTAAGTATATAATGGGACATGTAGTCTTCCATTTTAATAAAATCCTAGCAGCTTTTTGTAAATATTTATTTTTGGTGAAAGTATAACAAGTATGCATGCTACTATATTCTAAATGCTGAAAATAAGAGGGAAAAGAGCTTTGAATGGTAGCCTACATGTAAAGAACGTAAACAGGAGTGTTTGTTTAGAGGGTTTACTTTTGAAAAGAGATGTGCTAGATGGTATGCCAAATAGGCCTAGTCTGAGCAGTAATGGTTTCTTAAAAAAGACTTACAAAAGAGAACACAGAATGATCAGATGAAGATGCTTACACTGATCCTAGAAATGGATCGTAGGAGCCTCTGTGTGTGGTCTTAAGCAGGTGTCCCTGCCCATAGCATGACGTTGGAGCTAGGTCACAGGATCGTAGGATCACAGAATGTTAGGGGTTGGAAGGGACCCAAAGAGATCATTGAGTCCAACCTTCCTGCCACAGCATGACCATACAATCCAGTTCAGGTCACAGAGGAATGCATCCAGACAAGCCTTGAAAGTCTCCAGAGAAGAAGACTCCACAACCTCTCTGGGGAGCCTGTTCCAGTGCTCTGGGATCCTTACAGTAAAGAAGTTCCACATTGTGTTGAACTGGAACCTCCTGTGCTGTAGCTTGCATTCATTGCTCCCTATCCTATCACAGGGAACAAGTGAGCAGAGCCTGTCCCCCACATCCTGACAACCAGCCCTCAGATATTTATAAACATTTATTAAATCCCCCCTCAGTCTTCTCTTTTCCCAGGTCTCTCAGCCTCTCCTCATAAGGCAATGTTCCAATCCCCTAATCATCCTTGTAGCCCTCTGCTGAACCTTCTCCAGCAGATCCCTGTCCCTTTTAAACTGCTCAAGACTTCCTGGTTGTGTTGTGTCCTCTAAGGGGATCCTCATTTTCATAACTGCAGCTTCTTCCTGTGTAGTTTTGCAATTTCCTGCCCCCCACACTTTGAAATAACCCAGGCTAGAACTCAGCCAGCTGG